>JARHVA010002633.1:2435000-2446267 GCA_037957365.1 Torreya grandis | reverse complement strand
AATAGATATATTGTAATGTTCTAATAATAAACTGACATTATGAACAAAATAAAAACACAAATAAGTCATAGTACACAATTTGGAATAAAGGTGAAAATTAAAATCCCTTTACTCTATGGTGTTACCAAAATATTAGTATTAAAGTGTATAGATAAATATATAAAAATAAATAAATAAGAATAAGATATATAAACACTATGTTTTCTACATTAACAAAAGTGTTGGTATTAACAACATACATATCTTAGATAAATCTATGTAAAATATGTTGAGATATATGATTCTTTAGGAACATATGTTATATTATATTTATTAAATAAGTAAAATAGGCACCTTGAGAATGATATCTCTCTATATATTTAACATAGATTTATCTAATATAGGTTTTCTAGTAGAATTTGTAGATAATGCATTTTTATTTAACGTAAAATATGAAACTTTTCATAAAAAATTAAATGTGTGATATACATAATATTAAATGATAGTAGGTGAAGCATTTGTAAATAATCCAAATGTGTAATATACATAAGATAAAATTAAAAATAAATAATCATTTAATATTCATCTAAATGTGAAATAATGAAGAATATTATACCCTTAAAAATAATTTTGTTATAAGTAAATGTCATTATTTCTCTTAGAATAACTTTAGTCTATCTACCTTATCTTTCTATTTGGAAATTTCTTTTTATTTTTCCATACTTTCATATCAGTCATATGTAAATGGAATAAAAAAATATTAGTCTAAGTGAAATATATTTACATGGGGTATAGCCATAATTTCCAACCTTCATTTTTAATTTTTTTATCTATATCAATTACGGCTATTGCAAGAGTCAAAACTTATTATTTGTGTATTGTTTATTCCCAAGCCAAACATAGGGGTAGTTGGTTTGTGAGTTCCCTTTCTATTGGTATAGTCAGAATTGTATGTGTAATTTTAAATTGAAATGGTTTTCCTAAGTAATTTTCAAACTAGATTATAACATATGTTACTCATTTTGGTGGGGCACTCATAGGTTTGTCTATTATAATTAAAATATAACTATATATCCTTTTATAATACCTAATTCTATCCAATTAATGAATATTAACATGTCTGTTGCATCCTTAGAAATTAGTATCTCTACATAAAGTTTATTATTTTGACCTCCTTATAGTGTATTGGCACTCCTTACTTTAATTGTAATCCTATGTGCAATAATTTCAATGAATGTAATTTTATTTTATTTTAGTTATGCACTTTATAATTTGTGGTGAAAACCCATATATTATTTTTAAATTATTCATTGGTGATTTTATATATTCCAACATTGGTTCTTGTCATCAATAAATTCTAATCATCAATTTTTATATTTGTATCTCTTAGATTTTCTGAGAAATTTTAGAAACCTTAAATGGTCCTAACTTTTTCCTCATTGTATAAATATATTATCCAAATTAAAATATTTTTATATCCACTAATTATTGTTTTGAATGTATATTACTATTATATCATGGTTTATATCTAATAAGAGGCAGTTGTCCAAACTATCTAACCAGAATCAAATATATGCTCCAAAACTCATCTATGCATTTTGATAGATATGCTTGATGAATTCAAGAGTTTACATTTTGTATCAAATATTGTATAATGAATCTCAATCAATATGTATTTTATGTGTCAAATATCTTATTCAAAAGTTGTAAGTATTATTCCTTCTAATTCAAAACAAATCATGACAAGGATTTGAATTTATGAATGTATGGTTTAGGCATTAATATCAAATGTTTCAACTCTATTTTATATAATTAATACAATTTTAGAATGCTATAGGAATGTTTCATGTTAAATACCTCAAATAATGGCACTCATTATAAATGATTTTTCTATTCCTATTATTCCTTAAATGATCATGCATAATACCATCGTATTTTTACCTTAATGATAATGTGTCATAATTATATCAAGTGCTCATTTTTTTTATCACCCAAGGATACATAATTAAAATATTATGTTATATCATCATCTATGATAAACTGATTATATTTGATGGTGCTTATGAATTTTATCTCCTTATTTATGTATTCTTCACCTAGATATTTGTTGTTCCATGGTGTTTATCAATCATGATCTCTTCTTCCCAACATATATATTTCAATAACAACCACAATTTAGACACATCATATCCTATATATGAATTCCTACTCATGTTAAATTATGTTTTTCTAAAAATATTGATTATCCTGATCTTCAAAACCATTAAGATTTTCAACATCTTTTATTATAGTTATTTTCTCAACATGCTAAAGATTATACTTGAATGACTTTCAATTTTTTTGACTCCATCATCATGAAGTCCAACATCTATTTGTATCTCATGAAATTTATTTTAAATTTACAAATTTGACTAACAAAAAATCCACATACATCAATGGGGGATTGTCATAGAGACATGAGTCCACATACACATAATTGGAAGAATTTATAGAATTTGATACATTTTACATGATTCAGGTGTACACTTGGTATCAAAATCTTATGCATTTTACATTGATTTTATATTTTTTATATTTAGATTTTTAGATTTTTGATAGATATTATTCATAATTTATACATCAAAGGTTCATTTTGATACATACTTTAGCTTGAGACACATTACAAGTGCATATTCCATGCAAACCCACCAAATCCTAGATACATACTCAAAGTATATACACATTTATACACTAACCTTACCAAGAAATACTATTTGGGATTTCATATATTTATAATAGTTATATCCTTTGAGTATTGAAAGAAAGATTCAATTCACTTGATGGAATTAGTAGTAATTTTATTTCTAAGGTTGATATGGTTATACCATTTTACCTAGGAAATAAATTATAGATTGTATATTCACTTGGTTTATAAAATTGATATTTAGTGATCTCAATTGTATTAGAATAAATCACCTTTTCACCAAATTAGGGGCATGATCACCCTCCAGTTATCCTTTTCACATATCCAAGGTTTAGTTTTGAACCTCTCTCTAATGATTAAATTAAGAAGAATCATTACTAAATAAAACAACTAAGGGTAAATATTGTTACATCAACCCAAATATGTACTTCCTTACTCTCTTTTATTTCAATTATTAAAATTTTCTATTATATGAAATAATTTTACTATAAAATGTTTTTAATTGTAGTTAATTAAAAATGTGAATTTAAACTGGGTTCAAACAAATATAAGGTGTGTTGTACACACCATGGTACAAATTTATTTCATTTAAACCAATTAATATTTTTTTATTTAATAGGGTAAAAGGTTAGGATTTGAAATCCCCTGAGCTTTGAATAAAGAGAAAATTATAAAAACCTAAATCTCACATACTAAACCTCTTCTATTAGCCCAAGGGACACAACACCAAACCAAAAAACAATTATTTCCCATAAACCAAACAAAAAAACATGCATTATAAAACCTACATAAAATAATAAATAGTCCGCAAAGAATATTTTTTCCACTAACTGCTCACCCAAATTTAATAGATCCTCAAAATTATAAACCTCCTTGCCATTTCCCTTTGGGAAGGACAATGCCTTTTTTTAGTCTTTCTTTCTTCTTACTTCTCACCATAGTCCAGTATTCCTTTATATCTCATTTTGAATTGAGAAAGGGGAAATAAACATACTAATTTAAACCTTACGACTTATTAGATTAATTAGGGGTGGGGGAGGGCAATGGTAAATGTAGATTCTAATTCTTGATTTTTATGATAAACTAGCCTTGTAAACTTGAAAAATATTACTCATGGCTCAACCCTTCAGTTCAAGACCTTCTTGTTATAGGAAGGATTGTGTTCGCCATCTCACTATGCCTAAATGATTATCTTACAGTCTAACCCAAATATTCTAATTACGTATATCACATGAAGCCCAAAATATGCCTAAATCTACCATATTACATTGTTAATTATAGATCTTTAAAAACCATATATTCTCCTAGAAATAACCATCTACTAGTGTCAATGTTAATAGCCCATATATAGTGTTATTATTCATACCTTACAAAAAAATGTAAATTTAAAAACATTTCGACACATATGAGTCAGCCTATTTTTCTTCATTAACCCTCCCATGATATTATTTCCAAAATCATGAATTCAAAACAAAACCCAGACATTATACATCAAGTGAATACGAAAGCAAACAATTACTAAGCATACTAACTCATTTACACTACTGAGTTCTATTGCCTTATTTGTCCCTGTTTCCAAATTAATCACTGGATTAGTCTTCTTACAATTATAAATAATAAAAATAACATCCTAAGAGAAATATATATCAACTTGTAAGCTATATTACTGCATGCACTCACATATAATATATTGCACTAGTTTTGTGAGATATAAATATTATTTTAAAATTTAGAAACTAAAAATAATTTGGTGCGAGACACCATCATTCCAAGTGGACAAGTATATGGTAGTGAGCCTATCTACCTAGAGTGGACCTATCTTTTAGAATAAGAGACAAATTTCTTAAGTTGGATACAAACTTAGGTAGTGTAAAATACTGAGTATTTGACTTGGAAAAGTTTGTGTAGCAGTGAAGATAAAAAAAGAAATGAGCCCACATATAGATAAATGTATTAGAGGAAAGGATAATAAGAATGATTTATTTAGTAGTATGTCATGTGGTTTAAGATGTGTCAAGAAATAATATTGTCAAATAATAAATTTTAAATATCTACAAGTATTCCAATTAGATTTTTGATGTGAGTGGAACATCCATTGGAGCATTGATAAGTCACAAAGGTAATAGAATAGAATATATTACTGATAATTTAAATAATGAAAAGATAAAATAGTATGCTTATGTTCAATAATTCTATGTGATATTCTAAGCTATTAGGAAGTGGTAACATTATTTTTTATTAAATGATTTAGTTTTATATACAGACCACTATGCATTATAGTTTATAACTAACAGTTGCCTACAGGGTGTAAAGAACATCAAAAGAATTATATATTTAATTTCCATGATTTTATTTGGTAAGTGTTTTAATTTAGTTTTAAATTATATTCCCTTTTTATGTGTATGATGTGAGTGCTCCCTACTACATGAGAATTAAAATTGCCAACTCTAGACCCTACCACATGGAAATAATTAG
The DNA here is from genome assembly GCA_037957365.1 of Torreya grandis. Lineage (NCBI taxonomy): Eukaryota > Viridiplantae > Streptophyta > Pinopsida > Cupressales > Taxaceae > Torreya > Torreya grandis. The sequence goes on along the minus strand of JARHVA010002633.1, from coordinate 2,441,130 downwards.
TAATTGACTATCATTTTTAACAAGAAATGACTTATCTACCATGCAAATTATGTCATGTCATGGGAAATTACATCTTATGCATCCATGTGGGATGAAATTTATAAAATATTTAGTATTCACTTCAATTGCAATGAAAATAGTAAGATAAATTTCATAACCTCTATATATTGCCCCCAACCCCTTTGTAGTGGGTGTAGGGTATGTAAATTCAATAACTGCCCTAAAGTTAGGGTATGCATATGACATGGACCCACTAGTGTACAATATCACATGAAATACCATGTCATTATCCCTCATCATCCTCATCCATTTGACTTTGAAATCTTTCACGAATTGTAGTTGTCCTCATATCAAATAACTTCTCTCAAAAGGTCCTCGTCAACTGTTGACAATAAAAATGGCACACTCTCAACCTGTAGATTGCATGCAATATTATATATAAATTAAAGATATGTCTGTATTTATTATTAGTAAAATAACATATTTTAATATTAATGGATATTATTGTAATGTATTTTTGTTTAATATAGATTTTAATAGTAATAATATAATATAATGTATTAATATTATTGATATATTATGTATTATTATAATATAAAATTATTTTATAATATTTGGTTCTATTATAATAATATTATATATTTTATTATTTTATATAACTTATTATTTATTATTATTTTATAGTATACTAATTTTATTTATATAAGTGAAAAAGGAAAGTGAATCATACATATTTTTGTTGAAAATCATAATGGCCCCATAGAAATAGGTTAATGCATGGATGTCAAACCATAAACATCTATTGAACTTCTTCCAAAGCACTTTTTGAGTTCATCAACCTAACATGTATTTTGGTCTAAGGAAAAGGAAAGCAAAGAACAAATGAGATCAGAAAAAAATACATAACTAACGTAAAGTAGTTCATAGAGTTCAACTAGGGATATAATTAGGAATCATCCTTGTCGTCATTATTTTTGGTATCAAACTCAACTGCAAGAACATGTTATGGACATCTATCAAAGCATAATCAAAAGTAGATTTTGGTATATTTTAATATAATGCAATATTATATTTTAAATATTTAAGTATTATATTATACAATATGTTTTTTAATATATATTTTAAAATAATTATTATATTATTTATTTGTATAATATATATTTTTATATTATATGATATTATATTGTAATATGTATTTTACTATATTTTAATACTATATATGAACATATTTTGATATATTGTAATAAATCATATTATTTTTAAACTATAAGCAATTATTTTTATGATTAGAATGCATTGTAAAAAATTATATATATATATATATAGAGAGAGAGAGAGACAGAGAGAGAGAGACGTATACATAATATACATGTAATAACATATAAAATATTATGGTGTATGATATATGTAATATTATAATGTCCTTGTCATGAAATTGGTTTGGGAGGTTGTGGGGTCTTGGAGGGTGTAATTTTGAAATAAGCGGGCAAGGCTCTTGCTAGATGGTTCAACATATAAAGTTTGTGTGGGTGAACATGTGTCAATTATGAATTTGATACATGAAGGCATCTTGCATATCCATAGATGAATTATCTCACATATGTTTTTCCCAACTTCCAAATGTCTTACCACTTGCAAGTTATGAATGGCCTTGAACTTTATTCCATGGGTATGAGTATAGTATTTCTATATGTTCTTAGACATAATGTAATTTCTTTGGGTGCCAATATATTGGTAACAGGGATGCATATAAATTAAAATATAGACATTGGAACCTCAACATCTCATCTCCACATCAGTAGGATTACACTTTTGATTTGAGTTGCACATCAGATATGGAAGATATACATAATAAAATTAGCCTCATGTCTTCTTCATCAATCCTTGACAATATAAAACATATAATAAAATTACCTACCACCCTAAAATATGTGTACCCCTTTGCAATGGGTGCAAGTCATGTAAATTCAATAGTTGGCCTAAATATGGATTTGGTGTTCAATATGGCCCTCTTGGTACACAATATCATCAGAAATACCTTGTCATTATCCATTACCATCACTGCTCATCCAAACATTCATCATTTCATAATGTTTTTATTCATCTCATAAATGAACAACACATTATACATGGAGCTATGTCATGAATGGATGTAATATTAATATTATTATAAACATTAGTATTACATATTATAATATAGATAATAATATAAAAATATTTATTATATATATTTATAACTAATATTATATATTATATATAATAATTTGAATTTGAATTTGTTAAGTTCAACTTTGGAATGTTTTGGTCTTCCATATATCAATCATAGGATTAAGTTACCTAGTCATAGGCCTAGATGGTGGCCTTATACTCAATATCCACCCAGATGATTTATCCCTCTCTCATGTTAAACAACCATATTGGTGACAAGTGGGCATTATAATGGCATTATAATAGGGTTTATTAACATTAAAACCCCTAGATTTCATTTCATTTGGATCTTTTAAATTTTATTTTTGTTCAGGGATATGTAGTTCTCTTCCAGATTGATTATTTTGATTCATTCTCATTTTAGATTCTTAGTAAGCCTATTATGGATACGATATTTATTAGGTTAGATTTTCCATGATATTTTTGTGGTATGATGATGTTTTGTAATTATGAAGCTTCATTAGTCTATAAAAATTACAGGTAGTGAAAGAGATTTCAAACAATAAAGTCCCATAATCTTCATTATTAGATAGTCTTTATGTTGGCTTGTAAGGCCCTCTCTAAGGATGTCTTATACTTTTTGTAATATGACAACATTTCCCTCACCAAGAATAACCACATATGGCACTTTTTCCTCTTGTATATATATGCAAGTTATACCCATCAGCATGTAGTCTTCATTTGGTCCACTAATTTAGTTTGGAAAGACAATTAAGAAAAAAAATGCCACCCTACGGGCACTCATGGTAATACTTTGTTAGCTTTGAAAATAATTTTTTTTAAATGACACATGCTTGCATCTTTTGATTATGGATAATATTTTTATAATTCGAGTAGATCACAAAGTAAAGGTGGTGGCATTATCATCCAAGATGATAATAAAATATAATAAATATGTCTATGAAATATATAACTAGGTTTTCTATAGGGATCAAAATCTATAGATAAAACCTCAAACACACAGTCCATCATCAGGATAAATTAATGGTTTTATGTTTTTTATTATAATAATCGAGGTTATGCTTAACTAATGATAAACAAGTATGAGAAATGAGATATCTCTTTTTTATTTAAATTTACATTATATTGGATTTATTGATGTGGTAGTAAGCACTGATGAAGTCCAATAGAATGTCATTAAGCTACAAAAGATGGAGAATGATAATCCATTAAGAATAATTATGGTTGTTACAATTTTTAAGGGGCATGGAAAAGATAACCCCATCTATGGCTATGTGCAATATGCTTTATTTTAAATCCTATAATATATACATGATTGATATGGAGGAAAGATGTTTTATCAATCATGTTATTCCTAAGGTGTTGTAAGAGTAGATTTTTCATTACTTATTTGACATACATTTTAGCCCAAGGAGTAATATGGAGGGTCAAGACTAGTAAGGTATTTTATAGGAATGTCACAGTCATTGTTTATGTTTTCCATAAAAATACATATCAATTTTTAATCAATGTGATTGTAATTTAAATATCAAGATTTATATAGTCATAAGTAACAGAGTGGTGGATCTAACCATGTAAAAAAAAATTGGTAATGCCTCCCCACATGTGTCACTAGATGATGGGAAAAACAAACATTATGTTTCCAAGTAGGTGTGACATGAATTTTTGTATACTTTCTCATATATAATGCCTCTAACATAAATATCCAAGATAAATAAAATCAAAGGAATATGATATGTGTATAATTTATCTAGAGATATTCCCTTATGTTGAAACATAAAAGTGGTCAATCAATTAGAGGTATGGATGCCTTGAATAAGAAAACTCTTATTTTAGATGGACTTAGAGTTGAAGTTGGTCATTTTGATTCAATCAAATATCTATATATAGATGATTTATAAGTGTCTAAAAAACCTAGAAAAATTGATAGAACACAATCATTGGAATACATGATTTAGGAAAAAATATTGCTTGAGGGAAAGAGATTGTGCATACCTCAAGGTTTCATGAGAGAAAATTCATTGGAGGAGAAACACAACATAGGTTTAGCTAGTCACTTTGGGTTTAATAACGCTTTAGTATAGTTGATAAAATAATATGATTGGCCACATTTGAGTATAAATGTGAATAAGTTTTTACAAGATATAAAATTTTGCATGTAAAAGGTAAAAAATTAGAATATGGGTTTATAATAGCCATTACCTATTGCATAAATACCATGAGGTGTGTTAATAATGGACTTAAATATTGGATTACTAAGAACACAAAAATATAATGACTATATTTTTTATTTTTGATACAATTTCAAATATAGTGCATTTTATAGCATGCAAAAGGATTAGTGATGTCACAAATATTTCTAGCCTATTTTTTAATGAGGTTGTGAGATTACATTTGTTTCCAAGATTTATTTTATTAGACATGACTATCAATTTTTTTTTGGGAATTTTAGGAAAATATTATAATAAAAATTGTGTATAGCTCAACCTATCACCCTAAAATGGATGACAAAACAAATATTTTGAAATGTAGTCCTAGTAATTTCCTAAGATACTTTGTTTAAGAAAATACCAAAAATTGTGATATGATACTAAGACATGCTAAATTTTCATATAACAATTTAGTTGATTGGAGTAAAAGTATGAGTCTATTTGATATTGACTATGGTAGCAATCCTAATGGCATGTGTGAAATAAGGAGTCCAACTAAATAGAGACAAACAAGTGCTAGAGATGAAGATAATTTTGAAGTGATGCATGATATACATTTGGAGGTCAAAAATAGATTATAATAAAGTATTAATAAATATAAGGAACATGTTGATCAGAAAAGAAGAAAACAAAATGTTGAATTTGGAGAATTGGTTTTAGCCGACTTATGTAAAGAGAGATTTCCAAAATGAAAGTATAATGATTTCAAGTGCAAAGAAATTAGACCCTGTAAAAATATTAGAAAATTTTTAGTGAATGTAGATGAATTCAATTTTCTAGATGGAGTAGATATATCTCTAACTTTTATTGTATCATAATTATATACATATGTGTCACCAAAAAGAATGAAAATTTAACTATGGATTATATGACTATTGATTAGAATGAATAACAACTTAAGAAAAAGGGAAAATAAAATCCATTTTGGATAAGTGAATTAGTAAGAAGATAGGAGATTATGAATAATATGAGTACCTAAGAAAGTCTAAAAATAGACCATCTAAGGATGGAACTTCGATGAATGTATCTAAGATTAACAAGCATGGATGATCAATTTAACAACTCATAGTTTCATGAGAAGGAGTTAATGAAAACATTAATTACCCTCGATATCATATGCAAAAGATTCCAAGGTTTATGGACAATCTTACATCACAAAAAAATATCTTATTTTATATAATTTTTCAATAAATAACCTCAGGTCAACATTTTTATTTTAAACATATCACATTAGTTACACTTTAGATTTAAAAAAATCATGGGCTACGATTTTCACAATTTATGTTCACAAATCTAAATTTTAATGTCACACAGCCACACCTCATCTTCCTAAGTTCCCAAGGATATAGGAGGTCACATTTGAATTCCCATCAATGCTTGTTAGAGATCACACAATCACATCAAGAGAACACCAAAAACACTATGTGTTTGTTACTTATTCTATTTTCTCACATTTATCATTAATTTTTTTTTAAAATATATTAAATTCAAAAATCTAATGGGTTCATGATAGAGTTCATGGGATCAAAAATTTGGTGACTGAAAAATTTAAATTCAAGGTTATACGGGATGGTAGTAAGCTCATCAAATTATTTCTCAAGTTCAGGAAGTCAACATATTTCATAAAAATCTCACTGAACTTCATGGAGTGTATGATTTCATGAAAAAAATAGGTGTCATCATTAGAAAATTCCTATAAAAATGACTGGTGTCATTTTTGGAAGTAATCATGTTGGTCACATTCTCAAATT
>JARHVA010002633.1:2250000-2430000 GCA_037957365.1 Torreya grandis | reverse complement strand
TGAAGCACCCAGATACACTGATAACAAGAACACATATATGAAAAAATATAGAAGAATTCATGCATGTAAGATATGCATGTGAGTATGAAAATTATGGAGAAATGAGAAACAATTGAGGCAAATTTTAAAAATTCATACAATCTCATCTAATAGTGAAATATATATAGTTATCTACTATATACCATATTAAAAAAAACGCAGACCTATTTCTGATTTTATAGAATATATGATTTTATTTCAACATAATGGATTTTTAGATATTCCACAACCACATTGGTGAGATAGTAGTGCTTGGAAAATGGAAAAATATTTAGCATTGATTGAGAAGGAAGATTTAAAATGAAAAATTCAAAATTCACTATTGATTTCACTATCCATTTATGAGGTCACAGTAATTGACAACATAGGCTACGTTTGCATGCATTATATACTTTTGAGAAATATCCAAGGAAACTTCATCTACTAGTAGTTCATAAAATGGTATAAAAAACTCATGCATAAAATATTCACAAATTAGTTTTATCTAATTTGGAAGATAAAGCTAGGATGGATGATTATGCAATAACTACGAAGCTGGTATGTTGGACATGATGGTACATTAGTTATACAAAGGAATCAAAATTATTTGTGTGTTTGGATGTAAATAATAGTTACCCTATATATGATTCCAATTCATTTCATGGCTCATAAGGTTAATCTTACATACAAAATGGTTAGCAAAATTGATAATGTAAAAAAATTCGAGGAGCTCATTTGTGGCCTACATGCTTATATGTTAACCAGTCTAAAAAGATTTTTAGAGTTTAAAAATATTTCAATAGAAGTGACTAATGGTAAGAAACTATTGAAAGATGTTGATACAAGGTGGATTTCTATGTATGAACCTATATGCCAATTTTTTTTAAGAATATCCATCATTAGTAAGTTTTATGTATAAATATCGTAGAGAAATTGACAAGGCAAAAGATTTATTATACTATTTAATAGATTAAGAAACACTGATGACATTATGTGGAATTCTTTCAATGCTGAAGGAAATGAATTCTAAAATGAAACATGCTTAGGATATATTCATTTATATTGTTGACTTCATCTGGCTGAGAAAATTAGTTTGTCAATCTCTAAATATACTATACACTTCAAATTAAAAGTTTGAAGGCCTTGTTTTTAATAGTTGCTAATGTTTAACAAATTTAAATAACCCTAATAGTTATTTGAAGTTGAATATCAATGATCATCTTTGTGTCATTGCTAATGGCAAGGAGATACAAATACATATTTTCTACAAAATACTTAATATTATTGGAACAAAATCTGAAGAACTACCTATAACACGTATTTTGTATGACATTGTTCTATTTGAAACCTAGATGAAACTAAGTAGATTTTCTCAAAACTTATTTATGAAGATTAAATATTATTTTCAATGTGATGATTTTTTGGAGGCCATGACAGTTGTGAATCCTATTTTCTAGAATAGTAATAACAATCAAAATATTAGTAGCAATTTATTTCACAAATACATGGGTTATTTTGTAAAGTGTTTCATCAAATATATAGAGGTGAATGTAGTAGAAATAAAAGGTATTTTGAGAAAGAATTTACAGACATCCCATTCAGCTCATTTTGGAATTACAATGTTTGAACAATATCAACTTCAAAGAAAATCAATATAAAATGAGGCAATCACAAGGCTATGAAAAAAGCATTCTCCTAGTAGTATACTATAAGAAAGTCTAAGTGAATATTTCAGATTATATGAGCTTTGATAAACAATGATTCTAGGATCAGTGGAAGATGAAAGATTATTCAGTGCATCATCATTCATAAAGTTAAATCTTTGAAACATATTGGATAAAATTTAGAAACTTATATGAGATTATATGTTTCATGTTATGTAGTGGAGTTTTCTAACTAAAAGAAGAGGCATCAAAAATATATTGATAAATAAAGAGGATGTAAATAAAGACAATGAATATGGCACTAACATGGCAAATGCAAATGTCATTGGCAATGATCAAGTTTATGTAAGATTGTTTCAACTACCCAAATATTAGTTTTAAGTCAGTATTATTCAATGTATTCATGTTTTACTCTATCTATTTTTTTTTTAAGTACTTTTCACATGTTTATCATAAGATCCAATAATTATTATACATTTTCTAAAATCCATTGCCTTGTTTCTTGCTAAGTACAAAATGTAAAAGTTTAATATTTTGTGATTGTGTTAGGTAGAACACTTTAGGTTAATATCACACAAAATAGAGGACTTACTTCATTGATTTCCACTCCTTAATATGGTTCTCTATGTCTTTAATACATATTTTTTATAAATCTATTTTCTTATACATATGTGATGTATTTATTTAGCCTTCATAGTATGCCATATATTCCTTTATACAATTATTATTTTATTTATTTCTATTTATTTGACATGTATTTTCTCATAATTGACGAGTCTATAATGTGTTTGGTGTTCTTATTATGTGTTTGATGTGGATTCATTGCACTCTGTTATATGCCTTCAATGTATTCATGTTTTATTTTATCTAATTATTTATAAGTATATATCACATGTTTCTCATAAGATGTAATAATTATTATACATTTTTAATTGTTCATAAACTATAATAAATATGTCAATGCCAAATCACTTTCACAAGGATCTTTAAAAACATATCCAACTTTTCCAAATGTTAAATTAACCACATACATGAATCTATACATATATTAAGGACTTTGTTTTCAACTTTTGTCAAATTCCTCAATTGTGTTAGCCTGAGAAAGAATATGAAATATCTTTTTTATTTAGCTAAGAAAGGGTTTAGATTCCTTTACTTGTGACAAATCATGTTTTCATACATCAAAATAGACCTTGTGGAAATACCCTTTTTTTTTATTATAGTCAGTCTAAAAATTGATTCTTCTTATAATGAAGTAATCAAATAAAATATAACATTTGAATCACATATCAATGAATATGAGCGACACTCATGGCATAAAGGATACCTATTTCTTCATAAGAGTTTCTAACTTAGTCTTATTTTGTCAGAATTTCACTAATACATAGTTCACAAATTTATAAAGACCTCACCTCTTCTTTATACCAATTTTCATATGAATAAAATTAATTTCATGAGACTTTATCTATCTAAAAATCATCATAACACTGAATAATCCATGAACCTATTCTATAGTTCATGATCACAATCAATCATGCATCTTTTCAACTTTGATAAATCCTCATTATTATTGACTATCACAATACTACCTTCAACACATACCTCTACCAAACATGTATGTGACTTTATAATGGCCTCAAACACATCTTAGATCATGATTTACACAATACTTATTATATGTTTTTTGAAATGCATTTCCTTATTTTTTTCTAAGTGATGATTGCAAAAGATTGATATATTGTGATTATGTTAGGGGAAACACTATATAAAGGAATATATTGAGACTAATTCATTTATATTGAGATGTGAGTTGCATAAGTACATCACAAATATAAAAAGGGGGCCTAACACCATACAACATCAAAAAAATTAAATTGAAATTATAATCTATGTGGCCCGTCAAATAAATAAAACTCCATAAATTGATCAATGCATATTCAAACTTAAAATTTTCATTAAAATATATTTTTTAAAAGAAAACATTATTTACAAATATTATAAAATAGATTGTCAACTGCTTAGTTACTTTCTCAACCACTTTCTCAGGTTCTTGTTGAACCACTTTCTCAACTACTTTTTGAACCACATCTTTTGTGCCACTGTTGTCCTTCAATATCCTTACTTTTTCAATATCTATAGCTATAAAATTAATGTGATAGATTTTTCCTTTCTTCTTTTTCAGCATCTCCTATAGGAAGTAGACTTGGGTTGGCAACTATCATTTGCTTAAGTAAGGCATCAAGATCCTATCCTAGTTTCTTAATGATTTTTTAGAGTGTGTTATTCTATTTATTTAGTAGAATAAAAAATTGTGTATTTTTTAGATGCATATTGAGGACCTCATCTTCTTTTTTCAAGTTCTCATATTTTGCCTACAAATTAAAATGAAATGTAATTAGATGTGAACAAAAATAAGTATGACATGATATTTGATTAAAATGAAGATACAGTACCCAAAAAAAAATCTTCTTTACATTCGTAATCAAAACAAGGCTGGTGTCTTTCACCCATTTATTATAATATGCTTGGGATTCTACATTCAAATTCTCTAACCTATTAAGCACAATAATCAAAACATTATCATTTTAACTATTAGCAATATTAACTGACCCATATTTAGCTTTGGCAAATAAATCATCAATCTTTGTAGGTTCATGTGGCACTGATACAAACAAATTTTCTTACTAGGAGTGGTTGTGATAATAGGTATTTATTTATTTTATCAATGCCTTCTCCTGAAACTCCCACACATGTAAATTTATTAATTCATTAATTACTCCCTCATAAAGATTAGTAGTAATACTATCAACTACCAAATTTTTCGATGGAAAAGATGTAATGGCATCATTAGATAAGACAATATTATCTATTGGGGTAGGAATATGTGGTGAATTAGGTGAAGGTTCCTCCTAAGAAGTCACATGAACACCTATTGATTCTCCCTAGATAAAATCATGTGGATTGAAATCAACTCCAACATCAACACCACTTTCAATCCTTAGATATTCCTCATCAAGTTTAATTTGTAGCAAAAAAGTCAATCCCTACACACTTGATATGCCTCTGATAGAGAAAGAAGGGAATTAGAAACATGATAATTATAGTGTTGTGGTTTATTGTGGTCATCGTAATGGAAGAGGCCTCCCCTTTGAGTGAACTAAGTTCAGGATAGGGGGTGGTGGCATAATGTTCCTCATAGATTGAGGATGCTCTGCAAAATATAATTTATTTTAGAAAATAAATAAATTTTAAAAACAAATTTATATGCTAATTTGAAATTAAAAATTTAGTACTTGTATTTGGAGATAGTGTATCCTCCAGTCTATGTGTCATATTATGAGTGATAGGGGTGTTTTGATCTAATACATTATGCAAACTTTTAGTCTAAAAATTTATAATAAAAAACATATATATATATATATATATATATATATATATATATATATATATATATATATATATATATATATATATATTCCAAGATCTAAATTCTTATAGATTCAACTACAATAATAAAAAAATTAACTAAAATAATGCATTTGAAAATTAAAATATCATTTGAAAATTTTAAATAACAAAATTACATGTGGAGACCACCATGAAGAAACTCTTAGACATTTCAAAAGTTGAAATGATTGCAAGGATGATTCTATAGAGTCCAAATTTGTATATCCTTCAACCCCACAGTGTCCTTTTGATGCAGATTATTTTCATGAGGCATGAATTCTTGCTTGTAATAAACAAAGTTTAAACATTTATTAATCTTTACCTTGGTAACCATTTAACAAATAAATAAATATTGAACCCTAGTTTTAAAATAAACAAATAAACTAACCTCCTACTCCTCGATAAACAAAGTGTTTGTGTTCATATTTGGATTAAGCATAATTAAACCCTGTGATTTTTGGAGGTCAAATAAGGCCTCATAGTATAATGCCAGAATAAATTTGAACAAAAAATAGTAGAATTGGGATTGCTATAAGCACAATTTAATTCAAGCCTTATCCTAGCAGAAATAAAAGAGCAAAAGTTATATCTCAATTTAGAAAGAGCACGAACAATGTAAACAGTGCCCAATAGGGAATATCTATTGATCTTCCCTACAATAGTATTCTACCTTATAAAAACTAAACCATTTCTTAAATAAAAAAGGTTAGTAACACCTTCAACGTTGAGGCCCCTCTTCTAACTATCTGAAATGAAAGAGAAAATGAGATTTTTCATCTCAAAAGTTAAATTTTGAGTATAAAACAAAATTTATAATTACATATTGGTTTGACCGATGTGCAAGCCAAAATTTATCACCAAAAACATCTTGTTGTCATCTGTCAGCATTGCTTTCAAACTCATTGGGGTTGAATTGTGAAATGGAAGACCTATTAGAATGTGAATCTCTTCTAGCAAGGTACTAAAGGAGATTATTCTAGAGTCCACATTCACGCCAAATATCTTATTGTTGTGGTCATAGGAATGCATGAGAATTTTTTAGTACTTTTGTGTCTATTTCATACTAGGGCATGTCCAATAGGGCACTAAAAATGCATTCTAAAATTGAATCATTGTATGCATCTAGCTGTTCCATGAACCTCAAAATGTCTGGGTATAGCAGGTTCTTGAAAATGAATTTACTTTCTATGGCTATGGAATTCATGCAGGGGGGACAAAGGGGGATGAGAAATATCTTCTAAAAAATGTTAAAAATGAGGGTAGGGGGCGAGTATTTATAGAATAAAGGAGGTGATCGAGCAACCACATAGTAGACTAGCTACATAGGTCACCTGTTAGTATGTTCCAGCATCACCATTTGGCACTAGATGCTCAGAAAGTCATTTGACTCAGGTGTTTGGCACAACCATTCAGCCTAATCATTTTTTGCAACCATTCAACGTAGCCATTCAACATAGACGTGCAACCCAGACATCTGATGCAAACATCTGGCATGGACATTCGGCATATCCTTTCAGTGTAATTGTTTGACATCTCTCTTGAAGTATAACCGAACCATTGTATTAAAAAAATAGTCAACAGAGGATTCACCATCACCCATAGAGGATTCACCACTCAAACAAATCAAATTTTATTAGATTCGTCAAATATTTCCAATAGGTTTTCCAGTAAGGCCTTTTAAAATTAACCCTAGTTCATAGTTTTTCTCAAAATATACATATATCATGCATTTTATTTTCAACTTTAATTTTCTTTGTTTTTATGGTTTAATGGCATACTTCGTGTACCATGTAAGTGAAATCAAATTGTGCTTGGTTGACATTTTTTTATGCATTTTCATCTTGTTTTTAATAAAATTAGTTTTAATCCAATAGTTGTTTAAATACGTCAGCTCCATGTTTTTCTGGGATTGGAGAAGGGAGGAGAAAGGGCTCACTATTGGTGAATTTAAGTTTGGTGGTTGATATTGTGATGTAGATGTTATGTACGAATACAAAATTTCATTGATATTAAAACAAAATTATATTGATATTAAGTCTACGATCTTGGGAGTTCACGTTTTTTATTTTAAAAAATTAAATAAAAATTTTATTTTTAAAATAATAAAAAATAGAGCACTCTCAAAAAAAAAAATCTTACAATTTCAATATATTAAAAATATTTAATATAATAATTATTTAATACTAAATCTTATATGTTATAATAGATGAATATATTCTGGTACTGCCATACATAATTAATTATAGAACTTACAATAATTAAAATTTTGCAGTTCAAATGTAAGCTTATTCTCAACTAGTTTAAGTTTAAACTGTAAAATTTTTATTGTTGTAAGTTCTATAATTATAATATTAGAAATTTTGATTTTTTTAAATATATATTTTTTAATATATCGACAACGTCATGGATTCATGGATTGGCTTTTGGAAATGCCGTCGGAACCATAGCAGTCAACCAAGTTAGCTCGCAGCCACCCACAGTGGAGGTTGAAGAGTAAACTTTAAAATATTTAAACGAAGAGAGAATCCGAATTCTTAAATGTCACGGTCAGGTGATATATCCGTTGGTGGTGTCGTGTAAATTGATATTTTGATATTTTCACGCGACAATTTTTTGGAACAATGACTCAAACTTAGAAGGGACTCAAGTGAAAAGCTCCAATATCTTAAACGGGTGTGGGGACAATTCCATCGGCCTGCATATATATTTGGCTGCGATTTATAACATAGTCGAGCTTTCTTCAAGTATAATCAACTGAATCAACAGTAAACCGCCAACGGATGCAACCACAATACTGTGTGAGTGCCTTTGAAGAAGTCTCATGATTCATCCACCTTGCTTGTTTCCACAAACAATCGTGACACCAAAACCACCACCCGCCTAACTTAGTTATTTGCGTTCTCTTTGCTTCCTCAAAAGCAATAGTTGGATTCTCACTATTTATATTCTATGCCCTAACAGATATAAACAATAGTGATAAGTGCACTCTCTCTATTTCAAACAATGGCTTTTGGAATTAGGCTGCTCACTGTGCTTTTCTGCATTATCTGCATTTGCAACATCGGCCTTCACAGGGCCGAGGGATTATTAAGCTTAAGCAAGGACTACTACAAGCAGACGTGCCCAAATGCAGAGAGTGTGATTCGGGAAACCATGCGCAACGCTACCAAATTCGACCCTAAAATCCCTGCTCGTATTCTCCGAATGCATTTCCACGACTGCTTCATTCGCGTACGTATTGTATATATCTGTTTGTTGTAATCTATCATGTCTGTCATTCCATTGCCTAATCATAATTACAATGATAATGATGTACAGGGGTGTGACGGATCAGTGTTGTTGGATTCCACCGCAAATAATAGTGCAGAGAAAGACGCACCACCCAACGTGTCTCTACGTTCGTTTTATGTAATCGATGATGCCAAGACCAAGATGGAGTCCATGTGTCCCCAAACTGTTTCTTGTGCAGACATTCTTGCCATTGCCGCAAGGGATGTTGTTGTGCTGGTAAGTCGTAATATAATACGGATACCCCTATTTCTTAACTGTACATATTCATGAAGTGTTTACTGGTGATTTATTAGACTGGAGGGCCGGATTGGGAAGTTCTCAAGGGGCGAAAGGACGGAGTGATATCGAGAGCAAACGAGACGAGGAATCTGCCAGCACCCGCATTCAACGTTTCTCAACTGTTACAAAGCTTCATCCTTCGGGGCCTCCCTCCACGATATGGTGGCATTATCCGGTATTCAAATTGACATTAACCTTAGGCTTCCTTTTTAATTTTGATCGCTAACTATAATAACTATATCATCAGGTGGACACACGTTGGGGTTCTCTCACTGTTCTTCATTTGCGAGTAGACTACACAACTTCAATACAACGCATGTGGTGGATCCAACCATGCAGCCACAGTTTGCGCAAAGCCTGCTGGCTGTTTGTCCAAAGGGCAACACCAACGCCAGCGCAGGAGCATTTCTGGATTCCACTGCCAATCGCTTCGACAACGCATATTTTAAGCATTTGGTGGAGGGCAAAGGAGTGTTCGGCTCCGACCAGGATCTCTTTACCGTGAAGAAAACCAAGACAATGGTGGAGGCATTTGCGAAGGACGAGAAGGCGTTCTTCAAAGCATTTGCAAGGTCCACGTTAAAAATGGGGAGCGTGGGAGTGAAAACCAGTGGTGGAGAGGTGAGATTGAACTGCAGAAAAGTCAATTCCTGATGTGAAAAAACCAGAATTCGATTTCGCCCTTGTTATTTAAAAACTTGAAGGGTTGTTAGAGTGGGCGAGACTTTCAATGTATGTTTGTTTCGAATTGTTTATTGATTCGAATACAATCAATAATCAATTCGAAACAATTAGTTAATAAAAAATGTACGTAGTTTTTTAATTTTCGCGGAATTCGTACCCATGTATCTAGGTCCTCGCCAAACTTATGAGTAATTCATTTTCCACGAGTATTTAACATGGCATGTATTATTATGGGAACGTTTTATTAAGATGATTATTAATAAAAATATATATTGTAAAGGGTTATAGAGTAAGACGGTGAGTTGTATACATAGTTTACATTTTTTATTAGAAGAAATATTAGTTTAAAATATGGTAACCAAAAAAAATCAATTATTAATGTCACTCAATTCATAATAACAATACAACATTACAAATATATGATACACATAAAATAATTTTTGACATAAGTTATTATAGCAAAAAAAGGGGTGGAAGATTATTTTTAAGTGGTAGAGCAGTCTAAGAAAAAGGCTCTGCCAAGGGAGCATTCAGAGCCACCCAACCATCCATAGGGTATGGAGGATCCAAAGAAATAATAATGTCTCACATCAAGATGCTACACCCTAATATTAGAAGGGCCAGCTAGCGACCCCTATTGAGAGAGACCAACATTAGATTTCATGTGCAATAATGGGGATCATCATCCACTTCCTCCAATTGAAGGGGAGGGAAGAACTAATTGTAGCTATGAGAATAACTCTAACAATGTTTAGGCACTGGAGGTAGCAGGCCATGTGGTGGATGATTGGCTAGGATGCAATTCATGGTGCAAGGAGCACTCTCCAAGTTATTAAGAAACTTTTCTAAATGTATGACCTCCATGACAACTTTCCTAGCTTGGACATAAATCTAAATGTGGGTCGAAGATAATACAAATGCATTGTTATTAATTAAGAATTGATAAGAAGATTCCTTATTATTAAATTAAAAAAATTCTAGCATTCCATAATTGAAAAAGAATAACAAAACTGAAAAAAATAAAATAAACAAATCTATAGATGTTGGCTAATTAGCAAAATCCCTGAGGGCTAAGCACCATGAGAAAGGTTTCAGATTGTAGGGTTAAAAGGGATTGTCTATTCACTACCAAGTAGATTGGGCATTGGGACATGTCCAAAAGGTGTGATTGAAAGACACAATGTTGTTACATGTTAGACACTTGGGATACGTAATTCTTCTAAATGATGAAGTTAGTTCTCACATATATGGTTCTGATTTATAGTAAAAAGGGGATTTATTTCTACTACTAGATTGGTTAACATTAGAATTGGTGCTTGATGGCTTTGAGAAATTAAGTAAAATGGTAGCTCTTGTGAACCAAAGAAAGTAATTGCTAAGGAAAGGGTTGGGTTTCTAGAAAGATCCTCTACAGGATATTCTACTGGACCAAAATGGGTGAAAAGTCAAAAAATTAGAAAATGTTGCAAGATTAAAAAATTGCAGATGACCCACAAACTCCATAGAAAATTTGAGTGGGAGATGCAATTTACAAAAAATAGGTTCTCAAAATGCAATTGTAAATTGTGGTCAAGTCTCCCAATCTCACCAGTCAAAGCAAGCATGGGAAAAGTCAAATCAAGAGGAGCTTCAAGGAGATGCTGAGAAAAAAAGCAATTTTGCACTTGTGTAAATTGTAAATTATAGTTGGGTCTCCTAAAAACCCTAGTCAACATTGGTCAAATAGATGCCTTAGTGCAAGAGGGAACTTCCACAGCCAATTGCAATTTTACAACTTTACAAAATTACAAATTGCATTTAGAGTTCCGAATTTATCAAAAGGAACTTTTGAAGGAAGTGATAACCCGAGCTACAATTTACAATTTTACGAAATTGCAAATTGCAGTTGCAGTTATGGATTCCCCTAAAGAAACTTTTGAAGGAAATGGGAAACTGAACTTCAATTTGCAATTTTGTAAATTACAATTTACAATTCGGATAAATGCACAAAGTCAGGGGACAAAAAGTGGCCTACTCATGGACATGATTTTTATGAAATTTAAAAAATTTGAACTTTCATAGATAATTTGAGATATCTACATTCCATAATTAAAGATGGTGTAAAAACATAAAATTTATCATTTTGAGTCTAGTTTCCAAACCACTAATTTTTTTAAAAATAGTTAAGTATAACTAAGTCATAAATCTAAAATTTAAATAGGAACTCCTATTTTTTCCATAAAACATAGTAGATAGACAGTCGTGACGTGCACCATCTTTTAGCAGTGTTTAATATTATTTAAAACCCTTTGGGAAATTTTTAGATAAAATCTTGTAGCACATCACCTATATTTTTTTGTATTTTTTCAATGAATACTTTTTTATTAATTTTGCAAGTAAATATATCTTAAAAATTGACAATGAAATAGATAGTCATCCATGTGTCAGGCTTAACTACCTCAGAAAAAAATGAAAATCAATTTTTTTCAATATGTGTATAATTAGGCCTAATATATTACAATATAATTTGTTTTTCACTAGGATCAACGAAAGACAAATTACATGAATATGTATAGGTATGTATGTTTGTGGCATGTATTGTCCTAAAAGGGCATAGTTAGACATAAATATTGTTTGAAACCTTAGATTAGTCCAAACATTATAAAAATCATATTTTTAGAAAGAGGAGAGCATGCTCGTCATCAGGGTATCAATTTTTTGAATTTTTACATTGAAATCATTAGTATATTTGGCAATCAAAGTTAAAATTTATGGTTTATTTTCATATCTTTCAAAACTCGATTGTACATCGATTGTCCAAGCCTTTAGCTTGGGAATCCAAACCATTCCCGACCCAAAAAACATGAGAATTTATTTCAAATTCAAATACCATGATCACATTAATGATGTGATCGCAATAATAATGTGATTACATTAATAAAATGATCATGTTACTTAATAATATGGTCATGTTACTTAATAATGTGATAGTGTTACTTAATAACACAATCATGTTACTTAATAATGTGATCACATTAATAACGTGACCATGTTAATAATTTGATCGTGTTACTTAATAACATGATCACATTATATATTATCAACATCCTAAAACATGTGAGAGTTTCACATGAAGGGAACTTTAGCCAAAAGCTTATATTTACTAGTCTAAATGTTTAGTACATATTTACATTTATATTGTTACATTTATGTTTTTATATTTAAATTTATTTTAGTAAATATAAGAAATTAGGGTCAATCAACATATAATAGAGTTGGTCTCATAGTTGCATGCATTACGATGTGGAAATTAATTTTTAACAATCTAATCAGGTTAGTACTTAGGCATTTTCAAGGTCTAAGTATTAAACCTAGAGTTTCAAGACATAATTTTGCAATTGATGCCCATTTTTGGTAAACATATAATAATTTTTCAAGTTTTTGTACATTTTGGATTAATTCTTGGCATATTTAGGAGTCTTAGGTTTGTCAAAATTAAAGTTTACAAAACACTCAATTTAAAATTGATGCAAATTAGTGTGATTGGGATAGCATAGGTCACATTGATGACTTAAAGACATCAAATGACAACTTTATATTAATTTCAATTATTCATCATCCCTCCCTCATCCTTGAATACTTACTACTCATACCTCATCACCCCTAATCACTCTCTCATCATTATTCATTATTCCTAATCACTCCCTCATTAAACCTCATTATCCCTAGTCATCTCTAATCACTCCTTCACCATCCTTGATTACTCCCTCATTGACCCTCACTATCCCTCATCACTCATAATCACTTCTTTGTCCATCATCATTCATAATAAGTTAGGGTCACTTAGCATTTGATAGATTTGGTCACATAGCTACACACCTTACGACATGGAAAATAGTTTTTCAATATCTAATCTGGTCAGTACTTACACATTTTCTGGCTCTAGGTATCAAACTTAGGGATTTTAGTACATAAATTCTATAATTGATGTCCATTTTTGATAAACATATAAACATTTTAAAGTTTTTATGCCTTTTATATTGATTCCTGGAATTTATAAGAGTCTTAGGTTTGTCAAAATTTAAGTTTGAAAACTACTCACATTGGACTTGATCCAAAGTGGTGCGATTGGCATATTATAGATCATATCAATGACTTATACATATCAAATGACCACTTTGTGTTAATTTCACTTATTCATCTTCCCTTCATCATCCTTGATCACTTCCTACTCATCCCTCATTATGCCTAATCACTCTCTCATCATTCCTCATTGTCCCTAATCACTCCTTCATTAACCTTCACTATCCCTAGTCATCTCTAATCACTCTCTTATAATATATAATCACTCTTTCATTGTCCCTTATTATCCCTCATCACCCCTAATGACTCCCTCTGCATCCTTTATCATCCTTAATCACTCTTTCCTCATCACTCATCATCCTTAATCTCTTCTTCATCTTTATTCACTCCTTCCTCATCCCTTATAATCCCTAATAAATCTTTTTTCATCCATCATCATCACTAATCACTCCCTCATTTACCCTCACCATCTCTCATCAATTCATCATTTATCCTCACCATCCCTAATCACTCCCTCATCATCTAATATAAGTATATCCTCAAAATATGTGTTTAATTCTAATCATATACTGTTTAATCAATTATAATAAAAATTAACTCTTTTTTAGGAATTTTGTTGTCAATACCCATTTATGATAGTCAATTTTATTACTGAATGAATTGTATGATCTTCAAAATTTACAGTCAATTAACATAAGTAACAACACAAAATAGAATATGAAGTTTAGTTTATAAAATTATATTTATTATGCAGCAAACTATATGAAATTTTATTTGGTTCCACATTTTGTAATTTGGTTTAAAAGATAAAAATGAAACAAAAATCTCTTATATATTTTTCTAATTTTGAGAAGATTTGAATAATATGTAAAGTTATTTAGTGTCTCCCATTCCTATATGAATTAAATCTTGGTTAAGTTCACACATGCAATCCTTGTACGTGTATTGTGTCCCAAATATTTTATCTCTTGTATGTGTACTATTTCAACATGGTGTAGATGTTCATCCCATGTTTTTTAAATATTAAGATGGCATCAAGGTAGATTAAAAGAAAAACACATGTAAAGAGCCTGAGGATGTCATTCAACATATTAAAATGAATTAATTCATTACATGAGTTAATATAAAAGGCATTTTGGGAAATATATGGGTGACCACATGTAAAAGAACACACACCTCTAATGGTGAGATGTCATAAAGGATTGCATCTTTAAAAAGTTTGATTTTGTATACCAAGTGACACTACTAGGTGATATATTTCTCAAGGCCTACACTAGACCATACACTAGCCTATGGTTATGGATGATGTATGAATTTCAAGTTTAATTTTTAAAAATATGCTTTAGGATAAATTAAATTTTTCTAAGTTCCATTGGAAATAATGAAGTGTATTGGCTCACCATCGATCTACATTTATTAATGAAATAATATTTTTAAGTCATATAACTTCTTATTGGGGAAGTAGAGATATTTTGAGTATTGACCATATCATTGGGTTCATAATCTATTATTTACTTACCTTTATATAGTGCTAGATAACTTGTACTAACTTCTTGGGATGTGAAATTAGAGAACTCATAGTGTGGCACTCTTCATTGGATTGAATATTGAATTTATGAATTAATCAACACTTTCCAAT
This sequence comes from Torreya grandis, assembly GCA_037957365.1. NCBI lineage: Eukaryota > Viridiplantae > Streptophyta > Pinopsida > Cupressales > Taxaceae > Torreya > Torreya grandis. The sequence continues at coordinate 2,414,916 of JARHVA010002633.1, read as the reverse complement.
CTTAGACTACTTATTCTAATCATTTGAAAACTATTTTCCACTCTCTGATATGATGACTCAATCAATAGACATAAAAATAGAAGGCCTTCAATATAGTTATTCGGATCATAAAATGTCCTCATATGGAAATAAATTGATTGGTTTTAAGAAATCACATATCTTGGTGATTTTGATTTATTTACTACCCATTTTGGTGCTATGGTAGCTTTATTTGCTTCTCTTTTTCTGGAGGATTTTCAATTGTGAATTATATCATTTTTAATAGGCCCATTTTTTATGAAGGGTGTTAAATATTTATGTTTCAATTTTACCTCCACATCATTTTGATCATTATGTCTTATATTTTATGCTAGTACTTAACTCTCCACATGTAACTCCTAACATTATTAAACCTAAATAAATTACCACCATCAAGGTATTAGATGGAGTGATTAAGGATGAGCATGGATTGGAAATAATTGAGTAGAGATGATGAGGGAGTAAATAGGGATGATAAAGGATGGTGAGGTTTAATTAGGGAGTGATTAGAGAAGATGAGGTAGTGATTAGGGATGATGAGGGATGGTGAGGACTAACCAGGGAGTGATTAGAGGTGATGAGGTATGAGGAACGAGTGATTAGAGATGATGAGGTATGATGAAGTAATGATTAGGGATGGTGAGGGTAAATTAGAGAGTGATTAATGATGATGAGCCCAAGTGATTACAAATTACGAGGAATGGTGAGGGTCAATGAGGGAGTGACTAAGGATGATGAGGGATGAAGAGGGAGTGATTAAGGATGAAGTGGTGATTAAGGATGGTGAGAGCCAATGAGGGAGTGATTAGGGATGATGAGGCATGATGAGAGCCAATGAGGGAGTGAATAGGGATGATGAGGGAGTGATTAATGATCATGAGGGATGTTTAGGGTTAATGAAGGAGTGACTGATTAGGGATGATGAGGGATTGTGAAGGTCAATGAGGGAGTAATCAAAGATGTTGAGGGAGTGATTAGAGATGACTAGGGATAGTGAGGTTCAATGAGGGAGTGATCAGGGACAATAAATAATGATGAGAGAGTGATTATGGGTGATGAGGCATGAGTAAGAAGTAATCAAGGATGAGGAAGGGATGATGAAAAAGTGAAATTAATACAAATTGGTCATTTGATGTGTGCATGTCATCAATGTAACCTATACTATCCCAATCACACCACTTTGCATCAATTTCAAATTGAGTGATTTAAAAACTTCAATTTTGATAAACCTAAGACTCCTAGAAATTCTAAGAATCAATTTGGAAGGCATAAAAACCTTAAAAAGTGACTATATGTTTACCAAAAATGGACATCAATTATAAAAGTTATGTTTTGAAATCCTTAGGTTTAATACTTAGACCTTGAAAATGCCTAAGTGTTAACTTGACTGGATTTTGAAAAACTATTTTTCACATCGTAACACATGTAGCTATGAGACCAACTCTATCAGATGTAGAGTGGCTTTAATTATTTATATTTACTAAAATAAATTTGAAGTGTAAGAATATAAATGTAAACTTATAATTAACATTTAGAGTAGTAAATATAAGCTTTTGGCCAAATTTGCCTTCATGTGTAAATCCCACATGCTTTTATGTGCAAAGTAACAAGAACACAATCATATAATCAATAACATGATCACATTACTATTAACCAGCATTCGTTCTATTTTTCTAAATTTAAAAAATAATAGTAATGTGATCATGTTATACATTAACGTGATTGAATTATACATTAACATGATCATATTATAGTTTGTTAATTACCAATCCATAATTTAAATAATGTGATCATGTTAATTAAATAATGTGATCAGATTATTTATTAACATGATCACATTACATAAAATGTCTAAAGAATTATCCCCTAAATTGTAGTTCTATGAATTACAGTTCTAAAAATTACAATTTGCAAAATTGTTATTGGGACCCAAATTTCCCCCAAAAAAAGGAAAATTGCAAATTTGCAAAAGTGACCAAAATTTTTCCAAAATGTTAAAAGATGGAAAATTAATGCGTTTATGTATTTAAAAATATGGAATTGACCCTAAAAAGTAAATTTTCAAAAAACAATCATGAAAAATGCAAAAGTAGAGAAAACAAGTTAAGAGCTAAAAAGAAAAAAAGTGAAATGACCTAAGTTTTTATATTTTCATTTGCTTTACTTATTCAAGCACCTCCATGGAAGAATATTTTAGATCAATAAATCTAAGGTAAAAAGATCTAAATAAGATCTCTTGATCAGCCATGTGTCAAATGTGTTCAAATGTAATCATTGTAAGTCCAGATTATTCCTTGGCATGCATAAGGGAAGGGGCAACTGTCAAGAAGATTCCAACTATGCAAGTGAGTGATCAAAGTTCATCTCCAGGTAGTTACACATAAGTCCAATGTTTTTTTTACCTTCACCATGAATTTTCACCTTCCAGCTCATGTAAAAGGAATCTCCAACTAAGAAATCAAAGGGTTTATTGCAAATCTTTATCATTCCTTGTAGAGGTAGTTAGAGAAATAATTTTTCATGAAAATCGATGAATATTTTAGGCATCACAAAGGGTGTATTCTATAAGGGAGCATCTTGGCAAAACTTGAAGGTTTTTTTACAATTTTGTAAAATGCAACCCCCACTCTCGAATTTGAAAGTGGTTAAAAAATGTATAAATAGATGGATTCTTATTTATTATTGGTTGTTGTTATTGGTATTTGTTTTTATCCCATGTATAGGCTCTTCCAGATTTTAGGATAATTGTTGTGTGCATTTTATCTCTCTACCTAAGGTGGTTTCAGTTGTACAACCATTAGCAAGCTCTAAGAGCATGTTTATATGTCTCCCCTGTCCAACATGGAGAAAATCCACCATGCTTGTATTCATGGAAGCATTTTTAAACATTGATGTATGTAAGATCTATTTTCAATATAATGAAAAATACTTATTGTTATTATTATTTCCTATTGATGAAATGCAATAATATGTTTTACAAGTTTTATTTATTAGATATTTGGGTTTGTCTTCATTACTAGTTGTCATTTTGAGCATGGATCTAGGTCATAAATGCCTTTCTATAGTTATATTTTGAAATATTTTGTTGAATGACTTTTAAGTGCACCCTGGGTTCATGAATTTTATAGGGAAAGGTATTTGAGATTCTGAGTGTAGTGTATGCTCTAGGGATTCAGGGATCATTAAGGTGTTTTCATTGTATTCACACCAATGGATAAAAATTACTCCTAGTAGTTCCCCTTAGCTTGTTAGTCATTATTTATGCATCTTTGCAACAAATGATGTCATAACTATTGCAAGAACCCCTAATATTTGAAAACCACTAGCACACCACCTTCCTTTTTATAACTATCAAATTATCTTACCTTATCCTACCCTTTAAAAAATACCCCTTATTACATACTATAAGTAATACTTGCCTTACAGATGCATAAATATTGAATACTTAAGATGTGTTTCTATTTTGTCCTTTAAATACCTGACACTTTAATTTTTCAATCAACTCATGTTGAAAATTATTTAGAATTAAAGTTGTAATCATATACCCATCTATCTTCAATAGCTTATATGTGACCTAGAGCATTTATTCATTCTATGTGAAAACCCTTCCTAGGTGGAGTGAATGATTTTGGTTATGCCCTAGTCATATTTATGTCCTTTTGTGCCAATAATCACCATAAAGGTTGAATTTCATAATCACTCCACGTGAGCAAGTTACCATTTGGGTCCTCTCACCTTCATTGAGGTAGAGCCAAAGGTAGCAGGGAATTGACCATACCTTATATTGATACCTCTAAGTCATTTTATCTTTTTATTTATTTCTTAATTCCATACCCTCCCCCAACTATGAATAAATACTAGTGGGGGTTTTCATCTTTATTTGCCATTTTTTTCAAGTGTGCAAGGTCGAACGTAACAGGTGTACAACTAGGAACCAACAAAAGCATTAAAGACCCATATACGTAGATAAAATCACTAGAGAGAAGTTATTTTTAACATGTGTAAGGATAGGTGTCAATGTTAATTTAGTTTATCCTATTCTACAAGTAATTCAACTCACCTATTCTTCGAGCACATGGAACCAATAAAATTATTAGGAATGTCTCCAATTTATATGCTATAAGTATAGAAAAGATGGAAATAAGGTATGTTCAGGACCTAAATTTCCTTTAAAAGCCCAAAAATATTATTTTGATGATTTTGGTATGCCAAAAATAAAATATTTTCAAAGTTGGATCCCAAAAATTAACACCTTGATAAGACTGTAAACATAATTTAGATGGAGAAACCATTGAATTTTTTATCTAAACACCAAAATTATATATATATCCCTATCCTCCTAAATGTATGTCTAACCAAACCAAATATCTTTCCTCTTCTACTTAATTCTAGAAAAATATATAATGGGTAGAAGATAATCTACAAGCCCTTCTAGATGAAGTATTGAAATCAGATCTACTAGTTTCAACCCTCGATCCTTCACAATTACAAAAACACAAAGACCCTTTTGATAAACAAGACAATATCCAAAAAAAATCAAAGATATACCTAAAAATTCATATCTACATTTTGATATAAATGCTTGTTGAATTAGAGAGTCTACATTTTGTATCAATTTGTTTTGAATGAAACTCACTCAATATGTTATTTTTGTTTCAAATCTCTTCTTCCACATTTGTAAGTATTGTTACTTATAATTCAAAAACATTTGTGATATGGATTTGAATTTATGAACATATGGTTTGGGAACCAATATGGGATGTTTAAACTCCAATTATTACAAATAATAGAATTTGAGAACACTCTAGGAATGTTTCATGTTGAAGACCTCAAATAATGACACCAATTATATATGATTTTCATATTCTTATTATTCCTTGAATTATCATGCATACTACCAAATTATTTTTACCTTAATGATAATGTGTCATAATAATATCAAGTGCTCATTTTTGCTTAGCACCCATGGTTACGTCATTCAAATCTTGTGGTATATCATCATCTATAATAAACCCATTATCTTTGATGGTGATTATGAATGTTATCTCCTTGTTTGTCTATTATTCACCTTGATGTTTGTTATTATATGGTGATATTTATTAGGATCTCTTCTTCCCAACATATATGTTTCAATAAAAATCCATAATTTGGACATGTTGTAGCCTAGATATGATTTTACACGCATATTACATTATGTTTTGTTGAAAATATTGATTATCCTCACATTCATAATGACAATGATTTTCAACATCTTTTGGAATAGTTATTTTATTGACATGATAAGGATTATAATTGAATGAATTCCAATTTTTTTGATTGCATCATCATCATCAAGTTAGATATTTATTTGTATCTCATGAAATTTCTTGTAAATTAACAAATTTGACTAATAAAAATACACATGCACATAATAAGGGCATGCCATAGAGACATGAGTCCACATACACATATATGGATGAATTTCTATAATTTCATACCATTTGCCTAATTCAAATATACATGAGGGATCAAAATATTATGCATTTGACATAAATTTTATATAATTTATATAGAGTTTTTCATATTTGTGACATGTATGTTTTAGAATTTATAGAGTATAGGTTCATTTTTATAGACACTTGAACTTTATACACATTATAGGTGCATATTCCATGCAAACCCACCAAATCACAGATGCATATTAAAATTATATACAAAATTATGCATTGGCCTTACCAAGATAGACTATTTAGGCTTTTATCTATCTATAGAAATTGGATCATTTGATTGATGTGATCAAGATTTAGTGCACTTGATGGTCTTAGTAGTACGTTCATTTCTAAGTTTGAAAAGGTTATACCATTTTACATTGACAAGAATATATAGATTATGTATTTAGTTGGGTTACATGATTGATATTTAGTGATCATGATGGCCTTGGCATAACTCACCCTCGCACGAGGATGGGGGCATAATCACACCTAAATTAATCTCTTCACATCTCCAAGATTCAATTGTGAACCTCTCTCAAATGATTTAGTTTAGAAGCATAATTACCAAATCAATCTACCAAGGAGAAAAATTATTTTATTAACACATAGGTGTACTCCTTCCTTGCTCTCTTTTTCTTTCAATCATTTTTATTATTCAAAATACATATTATATGCAATAATTAGATTATAACATGTTCTTAATTGTAATTAGTTAAAAGAATCAAAATTAAACAGGTATCAAGAAACTAATGTTTTGTTGTACACACCACATTAAACATTTATTATTTAAACCAAGTAATTTTATTTTATTTGATAGGGTAAAAAGTTAGGCTTTTAAAGACCCCTAAGCCTTGAGAAAAAAAGATATAAAATTAAATGTCACATATTACACCTATTTCAATGGCCCAAGGAACACAACACTGATCCAAGAAACAACTATTACCCATACACCAAACAAATGAACACAAGATAGAAAACCTATAGAAAAAAACAATCAGTTAACAAAGAATCTACTTATCTTCTGTTGACTTCCCACCTAGTTTCAATAGATCTTTAGAATTATGAAATTCCTGTATTGACCTTTTGAGAGGAACAAGGCCTTTTTTAGTCTTCCTTTCTTATTTATTTTCACCATAGTCCATTTTTATTTTGAATCATGGGAGGAGGTGAGGGAAAGGGAAGGTAAACCTAGTAATTTCAACCTTATAAATTATTAGATTAAATTGAATGGGGGAGGGGGGTGGAAGGTGGTAGAGGGGTAATTTAGATTCTAATTTTGAATAATATATGATAAACTAGGCTTATTCTCTTGAAAAATATTACTCATGAATCAATCCTTCAGTTCATGACCTTCTTGCTATCAAAAGGCTCATGTTTTCCATCTCATTATGCCTAAATGCTTATCTTATAGTTTGAATCAAATATTCTAATTACCTATATAATATGTATCCCAAAGTATGCTTAAAACCTGCCATAAATATTACACTATTATTTACCAATCTTAAAAAATTACCTATCCTCCAATAAATAACCATCTACTATCATCGATGTTAGTAGGTCAGATATGATGCTATTATATGTACCTTAAACCCATTTAAATTTCAAAATATTTTGACATGTATGGTTTACCCAATTTATCTTAATTATCCCTCCTATGAGATTATTTCCAAAGGTGTGGTGTAAATACAAAATAAATCTTACTCATTATTCATCAAGCAAATACAAAAGCAAATAGCTATTCTAAGCTTATTAACTGATTTTCAAAACTAAGTTATATTTCCATATTCATCCATATTTTTAAATTAATAATACGATTAGTCTTCTTATATGTCTAAATCATTGAAATAACATCCCATGAGAGGTATTTATCAACTTGAAATCTATATTACTACATGCACTCACATATATCATATTACACTAGTTTCATGAGATACACATATTGTTTTAAAATTTAGAAACTAATAATTATTTGGTGTGGGACACCATCATTCCAAGTGGACAAGTATATGGTGGTGAATCTATATACCTACCATGGACCTATATTGTAAAATAAGAGACAAATTTCTTGAGTTGGAGACAAAATTATGGTAGTGTAAAATAGTTTGAATTTTTTACTTGGAAAGTTTTGTGTATTAGTGAACACAAAAAAAAATGATCGGGCACCCACATATATAAACATATTAGAGGAATAGAGAATAATATTCATTTATCTGGGTGCATGTCATGTGATTTAAGATGTGTCAATAAGTACTATTGTTAAGTACTAATGACCAGATTTAGATATCTATAGGTATTTCAAGTGGATTTTGATGCAAGTATAACATCCATTGGAGTAGTGATAAGTGAATAAGGTAATATAATAACATATATTATTGAGAATTTAAATAATGAAAATATAAAATATTGTGTTTATGATTAATAGTTCTGTATGATACTCTAATCTATTAAGAAGTGGCAACACTATTTATTATTGAAGGAAATTTTTTTATATATGAATCACTACGCACTATAGTTTATAAATATCCAAGGTAAATAAAATGAAATTCATATGATATGAGAAGAATTTATAAATAGAGATTACCTTAAGTTGAAACATAGAAGTGGTCAATAAATTAGAGTCGTGGATGCCTTGACTAGGCAAACTCTTATTATGAATGGACTTAGAGTTGAAGTTGGTAATTTTGAGTCAAATGAAATATTTTTTTAGATATGATGTTATTTTCAAGATGATTTTCAAGTGTGTAAAAACCCCCATATAAATGGATAGAACACAAATGCTAGAATATATGTTTTAGAAAAAATATTATTTAAGGGAAAGAGATTGTGCATGCCTTAGGACTCCATGAGAGAGAATTCATCGAATGAGAAACACAACATAGGTTTAGCTAGTCACTTTGGGTATAAAAAGGCTTTAGTGAAATTGAGCGAACAATATCATTGGCCATATTTGAGTGTAGATGTGAATAAGTTTTTATAAAGAAGTAAAATTTTAAAACATACAAAGCTAAAAATTTAGAGTATGGGTTTATACCAGCCATTACCTATTCTAGACAGGTCATGGGATACATTAATAAGGGACTTAAATATTGGATTACTAATAACACAATGATACAATGAAACTACTTTTTTTTTTGTTGATACAATTTCAAATATAGTGCATTAAACTATAGCATGTAAAAGGACTAGTGATGCCACAAATATTGCTACCCTATTTTTCAATGAGGTTGTGAGATTACATGGATTTACAATTATTTATTAAACATGGATATTAAATTTGTTGAGAATTTTATGAAAACATTGTGATGGAAATTGTGCCGAAGATTAGATCACAGCTCAACGTATCACCCTCAAATAGATGGAAAAAAAATTGAATTATAATCTTGGTAGTTTTCTGAGATGTTTGTTCAATAAAATCCCCAAAATTTTGATGTGATTTTGGCACATGCTATATTTTCATATAGCAATATATTTAATTAGAGTACAAGTATGAGTCCATTTGAAATTGTTTATGGTAGCAGTTCTAATGGCATGTATGAATTAACGATTACATTTGAATAGAGACAAAAGAAGTTCTATTGATGAAGATAATGCCCAAATGATATATGACATATATTTGGAGGTCAAAAATATAATATAGGAAAGTATTAAGAAATATAATGAACATATTGATCATAAAAGAAGAAAATAGAATTTTGAATTTGGAGTATTGGTTTTAGCCCATTTGTGTACAAAGATATTTCCAAAATGAAAGTATAATAAGTTCAAGTGAAATAAAATTAGATTTTTATAAATAATAGAAAGTTCTCAACAAATGCATATGAAATCGAGTTTCTAGATGGATTAGATATATCTCTAATTTTCATGTATCATAATTGTATACATATGTAAGAAAAAAAAAGGAGAAAGGGTCAATTATAGATTCTATGGCTATTGATTGGAAAGAATTACTACCACTTAAGAAAAAGGAGGAAATAAGATCCATTTTGAACAAGCGAATTGATATGAAGACAGAAGGTAAATACTATAAGTACCTAGGAAAGTGGTAAAATAGATAAACCAAAAATGTAACTTAGAAGAATGTCTACGAAATTGACAACTAAGGTTGATCAATTACAGAGCTCACAATTTCATGAGAAAGAGCTCATGAAAAATTTAATTACCCTCGATGCCATATGCAAAAGAATCCAAAATGTATAAACAATCTTTTATATATATATATATATTTAATTTTTCAATAAATAACTTCAAAGTCAAATTTTTTTTAGTTTTAAAAAAAACAAAACAGTAATCACACTTTTTATTTACAAAGGTCATGACTTATACTACTTGCATTTTATGTTCACAAATCTAGGTTGTAATTTCACACAACCACACCTCGTCTTCCTATGTTCCCAAGGGTAGAGGAGGTCACATTTTAATTACCTGGGTCTCAATGTTTGGCACAGATCATACGAGCATATATTCATATAAGGTGGCCATCAAAAACGCTAATTGTTTGCTACTTTTTCTATTGTCCCACGGATATCACTAAATCCGACGAAATAGTTATTGAATTCTAAAGTCTAACGGGTCCACGACAGAGTTGATGGGATGACAATTTTGCGGTTGGAAAATTTAAATTCACATTCATAGGCGACAGTAGTGAGCTCATCAAATTATTTCTCAGGTTCCCGAAGTCCACATATATCTCGAAACTCGCACTCAATTTCATGGAATCTATGATTCCATGAAAAGAATGATTGGTGTTATTCTCAAATTCTACAAGAATCTCAAAGCAAAATCACTTTGCGGCAGCACCGTGATTAGTGTTAGATGGCAGCACCGTGCGCTTGTGCAGGAACAACTTTGCGGAACTGTGGAAGTTTATATGTTTTAATCAATTATGGGTGGAAGGGGAATATAATGATCCATGTCCGGTCAATGTCCGGTCATAGTTAAGGAACCGTGATACAAGCATTGAAGGATTTTCTCATCTTAAGTTTTCGGTAAACAAATTTATTAGAAAAATGAATTATTAAAATTTTAGGTAAATAAATTTATTAGATAAATAAATTATTAAATAAGAATAGAATTTGCGTTTTAGATCGAATGAATTATTAAATAATAAAATAGGTTTATATGTTGGGTTTATAAAAAAATTTATTAGTTGTTAATATTTAATTATTTGAAAGTTGTTATTATAATTTTTTGAGAGATATCTGAATATATCTATAGACGTCGAGAGATACCTAAGATAATTAATTATATCACGCACTATATTATAGTTATATACTTTTTTTGATAGTTTATAATAACGAAGTAAATAATATTTTATTTAAATTAAATTAGTTTAAACGTTAACCGGGAAAATATAATTAAAAATAATTTTATCTAAATTAATTTAAATATATATTCAAAGAAAAGTAAAAAATATAAAATAATATTTTAGAAACAAATATTTATATGATATTTATTATGAGATCTATTTTGGTACTTTTTATTAATAGTTAGTATATGTATGTATGTATGTATGTATATATGTATATGTATATGTATATGTATATGTATATGTATATGTATATGTATATATGTATATATGTATGTATGTATGTATATGTATATATGTATATATGTATGTGTGTGTGTGTGTGTGTGTGTGTGTGTGTGTGTGTGTGTGTGTGTGTGTGTGTGTGTGAGAAAAGGTTAATTGTAGTTTAATTTTTTGAAAAGATATATTAAATATTTTATGTTTATATTTTATAGGTATGGGAAGTTTACGATTAAATTTTGAAACCAAAGAGCAGCAAATAGAATGTCTAAGAGAATATGCTCGATAATATCGAAGACAATAACATGAATAAATAAAATAAGAACAAAGACGATAACACAATAATAATAAAAGAGAAAGATGTATAAAATGTAGGGCGTAAATGCTTCTTCAAGAATTGGAAGCAAAAATGAGAGAACATGCCCAAGAAATGATGGCATATCATGCACGAACATCTCAAGATGGTCAACATAAAGTAAGAAGAAGAATGCAAAGAGAAATGCATTTGAATCAATTCACAAAAGAAGAAAGAAACCATGTACAAGAATGTAATTGTGAAGCAATTAGAAGACATTATTGAATGAATGCTAATGTTGATGCTAACTGTGAAGAAGTGAATTCAATGACCATAAAATGTGTGTTAGAAATACCAGATAATAGATAAAGAAATGAAATGGATGACGGTGTTGAAAATAATATAAAAAATACACATGATAATAGTGAAAATATAGAGATAGATGTAAAAATGTTACAAATGATTTTTCAACATCATCTAGAAAAATTGGCTTTGCCAAGTATGTGTTATATTTATCAAGAAAGTTACCCTGGCATAAATATCTCTTGAGCACCTGAAGGTCCAATTTATCATAGATGTCAACAAGAAAAAAAAGATCCAATTTTGACAATGTTATTCATTTATTTTCAACGAATAATAATGTGAAAAATCATAATAAAATGAAATTAAAATCCTTAAAAAGACTGATTACATGGAGCATTACAACTAGAACATGTAGTACCAATCCATCAGGAGGTCAAAACAATGAATTGGATGTGGATTTATTAATATCTAAGAATACAAGGGTGATGTTAACCTCTAACCTATGGATAGAAGTAGGACTTGTAAATGAATCTCTAGGATATATTTGATGTATAGTATACAAACCTGAAATTTCCCCACTAAAGCTACATACATATGTTATGGTGCAATTTGAAAGTTACTCTAGAATGCCATTTTTAGATGCAACTGCACATATAATTCCAATTACACCAATACAAAGGGGACATACATGATAACTATCTTTAAGACTGGCTTGGGGATTATCTATACACAAATCATAAGGATTGACTCTTCCTAAAGAAATAATTGATATAGGGAATACAGAAAGACCAAGGTTAACATTTGTGGTGATATCACGTTTAAAATCTCTGAAAGGACTCAGAATTTAGTCTCCATTTTCATATGACAGATATGAGAAGTTGAAAATAGGAAAACAACTTTCCAAACAGAATGTTGATAAAGAGAGACTCAAGTCCTTAGAACTACAGTAATGTCACATGTTTAATATCACATATATTATACTTATTTTCATATTTTGATGAATATGAAATTATTGTTTTTAATTACCATTGAATGTGATATATATTTCTTATTTGGATGAATATGAAATGATTCATTAATTGTTATTTATTGTTAAATGTGCATGCCACACATGTGGGTCCTACTGGCATAGATATTTTAAATACATTTATCTAAAATACACTGAGAGATATCAATCTCAAGACACCTATCTAACCTACATCACAATATAGGCACCTTGAGATTGATATCTATGCTAATTTAATTATATCAAAGTTGATATATTTTAATTAAAAAACAAAGTAACAAACATGGCAGTTTAAAAATATAAAAAACATATAAACACAAAAAAAATTCAACTTAAATATTAAATAAAATCTGTAAATAAAAAGTAAAGCGAGGGAAATAAAAGTTAAAAGTTAAATAAGAGTAAAAAAATGAATAAATTAAAATCCATAAATAAACTATACATTTGATATTTCAAAGATTACTTATTTTCTCATTATTTTTCGTGTACAACTTTTCTTATTACTTTTAGTATGAAATTGATTTCCACTTGATTGGTTAAGAAATATTACCATATCATAATAAAAAAATAGATAGGTAATGTACACATAATCATCAATATTTTATATGTAATATATAGATTTTATGATGTAGAAAAAATAGACCAACATTTCAGAGGTCATAACTTTTGATCCATATCTTCGTTTGAGCTCTTCCATATAGCAAAATGATCATCTCAAAAAGGTTAATTTTGTCCTAAGGAGATCTATCCCCTTAAATTTCATTTCATTATATTTCAAACCCTTAGATGATCATGTTTAGCCTTCAAAATATATCAAAATAAAATTCGAGGGAATATATCTCCTTAGGACATAATCAAACTTTTTGAGACAGTCATCTTGGTGCATGGAAGAGCTCAAATGCAGCTACGGGTCAAAATTTATGGCCTTCGAAAGGTTGGCTTATGTTTTCTACATGAATGATACAATTTTGTATATCTTTTTTGAAAATGTACTAATGTGGTTGGACTCATTGTAATTAATAGATGGTTCGACAAGTGGGTTGGATTCATTGTTATAGAGAGATTACTTAATAATTGTTGTTCCACATTTGATGAAATATGTAATAGAGACTCACCTATGTTTTTATATGGTTTTTCTATTATTTTTTTCATCGATTCACATAATTAGATGAATGTGAATGGCTTTTTTTCATATTTCTATTAAAACTGTTCTACTTCCTACATAATTAAACTTGATCTATGTGATTATTTTGATTTATTATGTTAATATTTCTAAGCTACCTACTTTATATTCTCTATTACATTTATTATCTATGTTCTCTCCTATTTAATAATTTGATTCATGTAGTTCTACCTATAATTAACAAGTTCTGATGAAACATTAGGGACCTCTAATAACATCTTCCCTTTTTATTTTTAGAATATTTATTGTTATCTCTTTATTTTTTTATAACAAGTATCCCTTTTATGATAAAATTTATCACACATATTACAATTGCCATTAAACTTGGGTTTATTTTCTTATTACAAGAGTTTTTATTCCTATTTGAGACATTAGCAAAATAGTGTTAGATTTCCAGTTCTTGTTGTTCTCAAAAATAAAATTGACAAAAATAAGTGCCGAATGACTTTCTCTTTAGAATCAAAATTAGTCATAAATTACCCTTCTTAAATAAGAAGAATGGATAGGGTAGAAAGGTCAGGGATATCTTGCTTTATTTGATACTTTGAATTCAAATAGAAATAAAATTGTGATATTTTTCTTGAATATTCAACTGAATATTGAAATAAAACAATGGATCTTGAATTAAATTTTAGTTACATTATTATAATCAAACTTTAATATTATTAATTTTAACAAAAAAAATTAACATTTTTTGTCACCTTTCATAGTTGTAGCCAATAATTGAAAAATTAATTTAATTATATTATAGAAACAAGTGCCCTTATGTATGGACTCAAAGAGATTCTAGGAATTCTTAGAAGACTCATGATTACCAATATGGAGTAGGAATTCATCCTTAATACTTCAAAGAATAATTGACATGATTTCTTGTGATTTTTGTTAAAAACATTTTAAAGGTCAGGGGTAACATGTCATCTTGATGAGAATTTTTTTGTCCTGGTGACAATATTCCATAACTTTTATGCTATAAATTCTACTTTAATGGGTATTTTACATATATTATAGTTTGAACCATTAAGCATATGAGATTTATGTATTACAAAGTTAGGTGAAGCTATAACTTCCCTTTAAAAATGATAGTATAAAATTAGATAAAAGATTCAAATTGAATTGTTTAATGAGATTTTTTACTCTATCTATAAAAAATAAGTTGAATTTGTAGTGTAAATAAGATTTAAATATTCAAATAGCTACAAAATAATGCAAAAAATTACAATAAATTAAACTATAATAAGTGTCAAAATTGTCGTACATAAAACAACTATCTAAATACTTTTATTTTAAAAGTTTAAAAATATAATAATAAGATACTTCATAACTTAAAAAAAATGGACCACATTATTGCATCTAGAAGGAGCCAAGAGCTACAAATCTACTGGTTACATGAATATGGTTGATAAGGTTTTGAATAGGTCAAATATGACAAAGAAAGTCAATAATAGAGAGGGTTTTTCACGTGAGATGTTTGCATGAAATACAAAAAAATAAAATCCAATTAAATTAAATTTTAAAAAATGCAAAATTAAATGAATAAGTTGTTTTAATGGGGGTGGTTTTAAAACTAGACCACCCTAATTTCAAGATTTTAACTAAATATGAGTTACCAATGCATCTATGAAACTAATATATAGATTACGTGCACAAAATCATAAATGATTTTTTTAAAACTTATTTTTTTAATAAAAAGTATATGAGAATTCATATATTTGGTTCACGAATTTTCAAATAGTGAAAAATGAAATAAAGTTTCAACTTTTGGGTTAAAAGGGAAGTGTTGGACATGGAAAATGGGGGCCACAGGCTATGTGGAAAATATAGAATAAATAAAAATATTATTTATTAAATAATTCAAAAAAAATTATTACCATACCTCCATGAGTGCTTCCAAGTATATATGGTGCACATGTAGAAGCTTTGGATGACACAAAAACCTGTATAGTCCACCAAATAACATGAAATTTTGCCAATCACCCTAAGTTTGTCCATTAAATTTACAAAAAGCTTCAAAAACAAAATTTGACTGAAAAATGATTTTTCAAATCCTTCTTGGCTGAGATATGGTGCCCCACAAAAATAAAAACATTATTGGTGCCTAAGGAAGCCTTCAGAGGGTTTATTGATGCCACTAAGAGGCTTATATACAAGATTTGACCTCTTCTAGAAACAAAAAGGCTCTAAAATCACTGAAGAGAATTTTTTAAATTTCTTCATGTACTGAGACTATACTAAAGTAGTAATGACATCCTAGGAGGTTTGAAGGTTTGTTTCCTTCCTTGAATTCAATTTTGTTTGCTTTCACATGAATCTATAGTGAAATTGAATGAAAATTCAAAGAAAATAAGGTTGAAGTGGGTTTTCAAGGAGTCAATGAAAAAAATTAAACTTCCATATGTCACAGAGAGTTATCCTAGGCTATGAAGAAATATGTAAAAATATTTATGTTAATATAAGTTAATTGACAATGGCTTTCCAATCAAATCCAATTGACAATGGCTTTCCAATCAAATCCACCCCATAGGCTTTGATACCATGATAGGAAATAAATATGAAAGTATATTGAATTTCATAGGATATCTAAAGATGAACACAAAGTGAAAAGTATATGTATAATACCTAGATCAATTTTACACATAACATAGAATTTAGCAGGGAAAACCTTGAAAGGTTAAAAAGTCTAAAAATGTTGACATTCGTATAATTAAGAAACTTATGAACCCCAATACATATCCTTTCTCTTCCCACTTATTCTTAACCAATTTTCACAAAACCTTTACAAATATTTTCCACACATAGATATTAAATTTTTAATTCATGATATTTTACAATAGGGGCAAAACCCTATTTATAGTGAAATGTGAAGGGAGGTGATCATTGCAACCAATGGGTCCAACAATCCTGAAAGTCATTTAATAAGATTAGTAAGTATTAAATAAATATAATATTATTATTTATTTACAAGAGGTTTATAAATAAATAATATATTACTATTTAATTAACTACTAAGATAAGGGTCATTTGATTCCACTTATAGATTAAATGTTCTAACATTACCCTTTTGAATGTGTCTTATATGATCTTCACTAAATCTCTTACTAACCACCTCTAGTTCATTTCACTAACCATTATCGAACCTGAGAAAATTGTCTTCATCAAAAGTAGACATATCACTGACAACCTCATTGTTATGTGGGAAGGTATGGAGTTGGTGAGATCCTCTCATCAATGAACCATCTTTTTCAAACCTTATTTTAGGAAATATTATGGCAATATTTAATGACCTTTCATTCTAATCATGTTTTAGGCTCTTGGTTTTATCTAATTCTTTATTTTACCTGTCTAATCCCTCTTTATGGATGTATCATCTTGTCTCATTATTAACAATCTCAAATCTGGTCATACTAGCCTCTATTATTCCATTCATCAAGGTTTCACCCTTACCCCTACGTTATAAGTCATATCTGTAAAAGTATTGGGTTATCTGTTGGCTCATGGAGTTGAGTGGGTTCTTGTATGGGATTTCTTTTTTTCATCTGATCCTCTAAACTCATCAATCTCCATTTTTTAGATGATACATTCCTCACTCTATTAGAGCCAAAAATATCATTCAATCAAGCTATGTAATGTCTTGACAATTTTACCTAGCCTTTGGATCTAGAATACAATGGAGTAAAACCCAATGTTTTAGAAAAAGTACAATTCCCAATTCATATTGGTTACACCATTACAAGTGGAAATAGATTAACATAGGTATAAATTCAAGTTTTAGGCATTCCCCTTTCTTTTAATAGTGCCTATGTAGACTTGTGCCAATATGTCATAAATAAAGAGGAGAAAAAGGTGGAATGTTGGATCACCAATCCCTTCTCTTTGGAAAGGAGGTTATAGATCTGAACTAAACTAATGATAGCTACTTATGTCTATTATTTCCCCTATTGGGCCCCTTCTAAAGCTTCATACAAAAATTTAGATAATACTCTCATATACATTACTTTGTCTAATGCCAAATAAAAATGAGGTTCCACAAAGTTGCCTAAGATATTTTTTGTCTTCTTCATGATAAAGAAGGCATGGGAATTATTAACATGTATAGATATATTAATTATTTATGTGCAAAATGGTTAGTAAGAGCCATTGAAGTTAAATAATCCTAAAAATTTCTTATACATCATTGTATTTTACTTGGATCTCCTTATGGTAAATCCAGTTGGAAAAACATTGGTTTCCATACTCTACTAATCATTTATGCTCCAGTCATAGTTGAAGGCTCTTTTATGGTGAAAATAATCTAGAAATTCTTTGAAGTAGTGAAGCCTCATTTATAATGGATTGGTGATTCTTTTTGTAGTCGTTTCTCCTTCAATGACCACAATCTATGGTGGTCTCCTATCATAACCAATACCAACCTTTTGTTGGTAAAATTGCTTGGTATACAAGCTTTGATACTCTTTTTAAAGGGAATTCATACTATAAAGTATTTTTTCTACTCGTGACTGGGCTCCTTGGCCCTTACTAAAAGATAAATTCAATTAATGTAATTCTGACTTATGCATTATTCTACACATTCAGGAAATAATGCTATATCACGTGTTTCATAAGTTGAGTCTACAACCTCCATGTATGTGGTGGAAAGATTGGAGGTAAAATTTTGATACTCCATTCCAAAATTATTCTCTATGCCTCCTTTATTAGGTGATGAGTACATTTTCATTCACACTTCACAAGCTCAATAGGCACTAGCACCTTAATTCCTCATTTAGGATGTGGCTTGTTTGGCTCAACCAAAGTTGGAAGGTGAATCTTGAACCCAAGCTGACTCACTTCTTTCATTGTTTGGTATATCTTAGCCTTACACTTGGGGAGCATCTTTCTCACCTTGGAATTACTCAACCCATGTGTATGGCATGTAACAACATTTTATCTTTCAACCACACCTTTTGGACATGTTCCAAAGCCCAATATAGTTGGCAGTGGATATACAATCCCTTTCAACCCTACCATCCAGAACATTTCTTATGGTGTTTGGCCCTTGTTAGGGATTCTAATTATTGACTAACTTCTATAGATGTTTTTATGGAATTTTTTCAAAGTTGTTATTCTTTTTCAATTATGGAAAGCTAGAAAATTTTCTTTATTTAATAATGAGGAATCTTCTTCTCAATTTTTTATTAACAACAATATATTTGTATTATCTTGGGCTTGTATTTAGATTTTATTCCAAGTTAAGAAAGTTGGTATGGAGATCATACATTTACAAGAGTTTCTTGATAACTGGAGGAGTGCTCTCTATACCATGAGTCGCATCCTAGCCAATCATCGACCACATGGTTTGCCACCTCCTACACCCAGACTTTGTTAGAGTTGATCTTGTAAGTATAACCAGTTCTCTCATCCCCCTCAATTTTAGGAAGGGGATGAAAAACTCCATTACTGCATAGAAATCTAATGTTAGTCTCTCCCAGTGAGGGTCGCCAGCTAGCCCTTCTAGTAATTGGGTGCAATGTCTTGATGGGTGAGATATTATTATTTCTTTGGATCCTCTAGACCCCATGGATGGTTGGGTGGCTCTAAATGCTCCTTTGACAGAGCCTTCTTCTTGGACTGCTCTACCACCTAAGGATGATCCTCCATCTCCTCTTGCTACGACAAATTGTGTCTAAAATTCTTTTATGTGAATGACATAATATATAAGATATATTTATGATATTGTGTTATTGTGAATTGGATGGCATTAATAATTAATCTTTTTTTATTACCATGTTTTGAACTCATATTTTCTTCTAACAAGAAATATAAACTATACATACCAATTAACTACTTTACAATATAATCTTTTATAATATATATTTCTATTAATAATAATATTAATGAAACGTTCCCATAATAATACATGCCATGTTAAATACTCATGGAAATTGAATTATTCCTAAGTTGGTGAGGACCTAGATACATGGGTACGAAACCTGTGAAAAAATAAATCTAAGTATATTTTTTATTAACAAATTGTTGGGTACAATGATGAATACAATCAAGAATCAATTCGAAACAAACATACATTGAAAGACTCGCCCATTGTAACAACCGGTCAAGTTTTTAAATAACAAGGGCGAAATCGAATTCTAAATTTTTTCCTCCGGAATTGACTTTTCTGCAATTCAATGTCACTTCTCCACTGCTGGTTTTCATTACCACTCTCCCCATTTTTAGCATGGACCTTGCAAATGCTCTGAAGAATGCCTTCTCGTCCTTCGTAAATGCCTCCACCATCGTCTTGGCTTTCTTCACGATAGAGAGAGCCTGGTCGGAACCAAACACTTCTTCGCCCTCCACCAAATGGTTAAAATATACGTTGTCGAAGCGATTTGCGCTGGAATCCAGAAATGCTCCTGTGCTTGTGTTGGTATTGCCCTTCAGACAAAAAACAAGTAGGCTTTGCACTAACTGTGGCTGCATTTTGGGATCCACCCCATGCGTTGCATTGAAGTTGTGTAGTCTGCTCACGAATGAAGAGGAGTGAGACAACCCAAACGTGTGTCCACCTTATGATATATTCATTATTTTCAGCATTCAACATTAAAAATAAAGTGCAGTTCACTTAGTTCTATTTTTAGACTATTAGTGTAAATTTAGTTTGCATGAACAGTTTTTGTGGAGCTAAATTTAGACAGTTAGTTAATTTTTAGTTAATATATTTTTAGAAAAAATAAAGTCTTACAAAAGCTAGAGTTAGTCTTAGAAAGGATAAATTTAAAATATTTTATTCAATAACTAGAAAAGCATGTTCACATGCAATTATATTAATACATTGTAATTGATCATTATTTTCAAGGAGAAGGAAAAGGAGAAGGAGAATGATTCCAATAATTTGAAGACGAAGTATTTTTTATTTTTGTAATTCTTATTTCTTTTATATTATGAATATTGCATATATTTTGTTGTGATTTAATTTTATTTAAAATTCTACATCTGGTATCAGAGCTAGTATTTTTTTTGGGTTAAAGATTTAGTAGTTGGAATTTTGCCAAAAATGTATCATGTCAAATTCTAACTCCTTTCTCATTCTAGAATTTGATGGAAATCAATATGCTTATTGGTTTATCAAAATGATGATTTTTTAAATAGGAAAATATTTATGGGAGATTATTGAATCGGGTTGTGCAGAGCCCACTGATTGGAATGACCTCACAGCGAATGATAAAACAATTAAGAAAGAAGCGAAAAAGAAGAATGCTCAAGCCTTATTTCATATTCAAATAGCTCTAGATAAGAGCCTATTTCCATGAATTATAAGAGCAAAGATAACAGAGGATGATTGGAAGACTCTAAAAGAAGCTTACCAAGGTAGTGATCAAGTCAAAGTTGTCAAGTTACAGACATTGAAGAGATAATTTGAATATTTGAAGATGCAAGATGCTGAAAGTGTGAGTACCTATTGTGTCAGAGTAAAAGATGTGGTTAATAAGATGGCTACACTTGGTGAAATTGTGAACAATGAGGTTGTGATCAAAAAGGTGTTGAGGACTCTCACACCAAAGTGGAACCATGTTACCATAATCATAGAAGAAAGCAAGAATTTGTCTACCCTTCAATTTGATCATCTAATTGGATCTTTGATGTCTCATAAAGAAATATTGAGAGATTCATTGGTGAAAGTGATGAGAAAGTTTTTTTCTCCAAATTACAAATCACAAAGAATGAAGATGCCAATAGTAGCATCAAAATTAATTAAGGCCAAGGTAGAGGTCAAAATAAGAATTACTCAAGAGAAAATAGAGGCAAAAGTGGTTTCAGAGGAAGAGGTAGAGGTTGATTTGATAAAAAAATATCTAGTGTTATCATTGTAACAGGTATGGCCACTTTAATTATGAGTGTAGATTAAAAAAAGGTAATAATGATAAAAGTGTTTATTATGCTTAAGAAGGTGATGAGAATCCTCCAGATAATTTTTATTTATCTTATGACAAAGCTGAAAATATTTTTAAAGATGTTTGGTATTTAGATTCGAGATGTTCTAACCACATGTCAGGGAATGAATTTTTTTTTTCTATAATGGATGAAAGTTTTAAATCCAAAATCAAGCTTGGTGATGAAAAATCATTGGGGGTTGCTACAAAAAGATCTATGAAAGTCCATACAAAAAAAGTATGAAGAGTGTTAAAGACATTTATTACACTCCAAAGTTAAAGCATAATTTGTTGAGTGTTGGATAGTTATGTGAGAAGAATTATAAAATTGTATTTGAAAATCAACAATGTATAATTTATGATAAGAATCAAGGAAATAGGGTGGTAATAGTTGTGCCTATGACAAAGAATAGGATGTTCTCATTCAAGTTTAGTGAACATAACAGGAACCTTGTCAATATGGCATATGAGAATACATGTTGGTTGTGGCATCTCAAGTATGGGCATTTAAATTTTCATAGTTTGAAAATTTTAACATCAAAAGCATTAGTTTATAGTTTGCCTAAGGTTGAAGAGCACAAAGAAGTTTTTGAAGGATGTGCTAAAGGAAAACATGCAAGAGAGAAATTTCTAAAAGGCAATGCATGGAGGGCTCATTATCCACTCCAGTTAGTTCATTCAGACATTTGTGGTCTTATGCAGACAAAGAGTCTGGGTAAGTCATCATATTGTATTACTTTTATTGATGATTAATCACGACAGTGTTGGGTTTATTATTTGAAAACCAAAGGTGAAGCTCTTGAGACATTCAAGTGGTTTAGAGCCCTTGTAGAAAATGACAAAAGGTGAAAAGTCAAAATTTTAAGGACTAATCATGGAGGAGAATTTTGTTCAAAATCCTTTCAAAGTTATTGTTATATGCATGGCATCAGAAGATAACTCACCACTGCATACACACCTCAACAAAATGGTGTCGCTGAAAGGAAGAATTGTACCATGGTGGAGATGGCACGAAGCATGCTACAAACAAAAGGATTAAGCAATTCCTTTTTAGGAGATGCAGTTACTAAAATAGTATATATTCTCAATCATATTTCCACTAGTGCACTTGACAGGGTGACTCCATATGAAGCCTGGTATGAGGAAAAGCCAAATGTTAATTATTTCAAAGTTTTTGGTTGTTTAGCCTATGTTCATGTTCCTGATCAAAAGAGGCAAAAGTTAGATCTCAAAAGTGAGTCGTGTATTTTTGTTGGATATAGTGAGGAACGTAAGGCTTACAAGTTATATAATCCTCTCACTAATAGGCTTACTGTGTCAAGAGATGTGATTTTTTATGAAGGGGGAGTTTATGGTCATCAAAAAGGCCATATAGAGAATTCAAAATCTGTTTTAAATGAAGTTATTATGGATGATATTGATTATGGGCAGCCCACTAAGTGTAAGTCCAGATTCAAGTCCTAGTTCTACAAGGAATGTAAGAAAATTGAATGACGTTTATTAAAGGAGTTCAAATCAAGCACATGAAAAAAATTCAAGAGATGAGATATTGAATTTTGCTTTACTTACCAAGGCTGATTTTGAACCATAATGTTTTGAAGATGCATATACTAATGAAGTTTGGATGCAAGCAATGCAAGAAGAGATGGATTCTATTCTCAGGGATGACACTTGGGAGATTACAAAGCTTCCACATGACAAGAAGAAGATTGGCACCAAATAGGTCTACAAGACTAAGTGTAACATTGATAGAAGTGTTGAAAGGCAAAGGCGAAATTAGTTGCTAAAGGTTTCATACATAAGTATGGCATTGATTATGAAGAGACATTTGAACTAGTAGCAAGATAAGAGACCATTAGAATGTTGATTTCATTATCAGCTCAAAAGAATTGGACCATCCATCAGATGGATGTGAAAAGTGCCTTTTTGAATGGTTACTTAGAAGAAGAAGTATATGTGGAATAGCCATAAGGTTTTGAAGTGCAAGGAAAATAAAATCATGTCTACAAGTTAAAGACGTCTTTGTATAGCCTCAAACAAGCACCAAGAGAATGGTATGCTAGGATTGATGGATATTTTCAAGAGAATGGCTTTCAAAGAAGTAAGAGTGAACCTACCCTTTACTACAAACAAGAAGGTAATGATATTCTACTTGTAAGTTTGTATGTTGATGACTTGTAGCAGTTCTATGATGAAAGATGAATTTAAAGTTTCCATGATGAATGAATTAGAGATGAAAGATTTAGGCCTCATGAAATATTTTTTAGGAATGGAGATTTATCAAAGGAAGAATAAAAAATTTATTTGTCAAAGTATGCTAAAGATGTGTTGAATAAATTTGATATGGTTGATTGTAAACCAATCTCCACTCCAGTTGCTCATGGAGTTGCATTATGTAGAGATGATGGTGCCGAAAGAGTTGATGAGATAGCCTATAGAAGTATTGTTGGAAGCTTAATGTTTGTAACTCATACAAGACCTGATATTACTTATTCATTTTCACTTATTTCAAGGTACATGGTAGAGCCATCAAAAATACATATGAAGGCAGCCAAGAGAACTTTGAGGTATGTGAAACACACTCTAGAAATTAGTATTCATTACTACATTTCTAAAAGGTTTAATCTTGTTGGTTTTAGTGATTCTGATTGGGGAGGCAGTTTGGATGACCGAAAGTCAACATCTGGGAATTGTTTTTCTTTTGGTTCTGGTTTGATTACTTGGAGCTCAAAGAAGCAAAGTATAGTTTCATTTTCTTCTACAGAAGCAGAGTATGTTGCCTTCACTTCAATAGGTACACAAGCATTATAGCTTAGAAAACTTCTAGAAGAAATTAGAGAGATTCAAGTTTAGCGCATAATTATTTTTTGTGATAACATTAGTGCTATTAAATTGGCCAAGAATCCAGTCCATCATAGTAGGACAAAACATTTTGATTTAAAACATCATTTTATTTGAGATTTAGTGTAGAAGAAGGTAGTAGAATTGAGATATATCAACACTAAAGAACAGTTAGCAGATATCTTCACTACGGCAGTTGCAAAAGATCAATTTTTGAAACTCAGAGATCAAATTGTGAGCCCTCTCAGCATCAAGGGGGAGTATGTTGAAAAGGGATGCTGAAGTGCAATTCACTCAGTTCTATTTTTAGACTATTACTGTAAATTTAGTTTGCATGAACAGTTTTTGTGGAGCTAAATTTAGACAGTTAGTTAATTTTTAGTTAATATATTAAAAAAAAAAATAACACCGTAGAAAGGTTAGAGTTAGTTTTAATTGATATTACATGCAAATTATTATTTAGATAAATTTTAAATATTCTATTTAATAATTAGAAAAGCATGTTCACATGCAATTCTATTAATACATTGTAATTGAATATTATTTTCAAGAAGGAGAAGGAGAAAGGGAATGATTCCAATAATTAGAAGAAGTATTTTTTATTTTTGCAATTCTTATTTCTTCTATATTATGAATATTGCATATATTTAGCTGTGATTTAATTTCATTTAAAATTCTACAAGCCTGATGTTAATGTCAATTTGAATACCGGATAATGCCACCATATCATCGAGGGAGAAGCCGCAAAGGATGAAGCTTTGTAACAGTTGAATGTGGGTGCTGGTAGATTCCTCGTCACGTTTGCTCTCGATATCAGTCCGTCCATCCGTTCCTTGAGAACTTCCCACTCGGGACCTCCGGCGTAATAAATTATCAGTAATCACTTCATGAATATGTACAGTTAAGAAATAGGGGTAGCAGTATTATATTCCGACTTACCAGAACAACAACATCCCTGGTGGCAATGGCAAGAATGTCAGCACAGGAAACAGTTTGGGGACACAGGGATTCCACCTTACTCTTCGCATCATCCATTACATAAAACGAGCGGAGAGACACGTTGGATGGTGCGTCTTTCTCTGCAGTATTATTAGCGGTGGAATCCAACAACACTGATCCGTCACATCCCTGTACATCATTATCATTGTAATTATGATTAGGCAATGGATTGACAGACATGGTAGATTACAACAAACTGATATACGATACGTACGCGAATGAAGCAGTCGTGGAAATGCATTCGGAGAATACGAGCAGGGATTTTAGTGTCGAATTTGGTAGCGTTGCGTATGGTGTCCCGAATCACACTCTCTGCATTTGGTCACGTCTGCTTTTACTAGTCCTTGCTTAAGCTTAATAATCCCTCTGCCCTGTGAAGGCCGATGTTGCAAATGCAGATGATGCAGAAAAGCACAGTGAGCAGCCTAATTCCAAAAGCCATTGTTTGAAATAGAGAAATTGGACTTATCACTATTGTTTATATCTGTTATGGCAGAGAATATAAATAGTGAGAATCCAACGATTGCTTTTGAGGAAGCAAAGATAACGCAAATAGCTATGTTAGGCGGGAAGTGGTTTTGGCGTAACGATTGTTTGTGGAAGCAAGCAAGGTGGATGAATCATGAGACTTCTTCAAAGGCATTCACACAGTATTGTGGTTGCATCCGTTGGAGGTTTAATGTTGATTGAGTTGATTATAGTTGAAGAAAACTCGTCTAAGTTATAAATGTCAGCCAAATATGGATGAAATATGCAGGCCGATGGAATTCTCCCCACACCCGTTAAAGATATTGTAGTTTTTCACTTGAGTCCCTTCTAAGTTGAGAAATTGTTCAGAAAAACTGTCACGTCAATATCAAATTACACGACACCGCCAACGGATATATCACCTGACCCTGATCGTGACCATTAAAATTATTGGGAAATCTGATTCTCTCTTCGTTATAATATTTTTATGTTTTGTTTTTAATTTTTATAGGTTTATATGAATTCGTTACTCTTCCATTTTCTATCGTTGGTTAAGCATTAAAATACGCAAAGTACTTATTATAATGTTCGTTTTTACCCAGTAAATATAGTTGGAAGTGAAGGAGACCTTGAATGACTCGGTTTAGAATTACTGTTATTTTTATTTATACTCTTCCCAAAATATTTCCAAAAACTAATCCATAACATTGTCCATATGACAGCTGATCGCTCAACTATTCAAACCCCATATATATATATATATATATATATATATATATATATATATATATATATATATATAAATATATATAAATCTATAATATAATAATTTTTATTTTATTTTATAAATAATTGGATGTTATGGCATCATAATTTATTGATCTATCATAACATATACAATTTAATATTAAACATTTTTTTATATGATATATTTATAATTAGCCGGAGGATTATACAGTAGGCGAAGCCTCAAGATTCATCTAGAGTCTCAACAAAAGAACATATTCCATTGTTAACAGCGTCGTTTTGAATGACACCGGTTTCAGAGAAGCGGCGGTGCAAAACAATGATGTTTGGTAGCACATGATACCATTAAATCCTATCCAAACATGGAGATAAACACATATTTGTAGTCTATTGAAAGCGCAGAGGGGCTTTTTGTCCCCATTGAAAACCTTGACTGAAATGGAATGCAGTGTCAATGGCGTGGTCTAGAAGAGGTAGCCACAGAGAGGGATTAGGCAGGAGCAGAAGAAGCGACTACATGAAGATAAGGTAATGGTGGCGGTAGCTGCATCTATAAATATTCATATGGCATATGTATCATTGTATGGATAAGAAAGGTTGCGTCCGGCGTATTCTTTTCTCAGGCATCATCATCATCAATCTAAACAGTTGTTTGCATGTTCATCCAATATCAATATGTTTGGTTTGTAGTAGGGTGCTTGTTCAAATCATGGGAGAAGCACTTTAAGTGTCGAACCTATGTCCTATCCAGACATGGAGATAAACACATATTTTTAGTCTATCGAAATCATTGAGGGGCTTTCCGAGTTTGTTGAAATCTTTGACTGAAATGGAATGTAGTTGCACTTAATTTGAAACAGATGACATAAAATGAATGGTGGTGATATTGCATAGAACTTGATATGGCAACAGATAACAAGGATTGTGTGAAGGTAGAGCTTCACTGGTTCTAAAGAAAGAGTAATTCTCCTTATGCATGGTGTAATCACTAAAACTTACTCCGCTTCTCGACAACACACTCGAATGGTTATTGCCTTCTTCATTTAACATGAAGAAATCCATTCTAAGAGAGAGATGGCGGATCCACTTCATTCTGCATGGCTTCTTTTGCTTCTGCTTCTATTTCTATTTTTACTTATGTTTCACATTCAACCTCTGTTGTGCATCACTTAATTCAGCATTTCCCTTGACCAAGGGGGATTGAATCTACAATTCGCAGCTTTAGCTTCAACCTTAGAATCACCATTACCATGGTTTGTGGAGGCTTCTATGTATATAGATACCGAGTGAGGTTTGTCATCCTTCATTATAAACAATGATATATGCTTGTTATAAGAGTGTCCTGGGTTATATATATATATATATATATATATATATATATATATATATATATATATATATATATATATATATATATATATATATATATATATAAAACCCAGGACACTCTTATAACAAGCATATATATATATATATATATGCAAAATGAATATTCTCACGGGTTGAGGAGAGGAGAGGAGAGGAATATCCATTGTTCATTTTCAGATATCACGGATGTTTTTGTGAAATCAAGTGCCTTTTTTGAAGTTGTTTGTATGTTTTTAGAGCTTCACTTATTATGTCACACTGCACATGACATTGGTTGTGTGCTTCTGCTTCTGCTTTCCATCAGTTGCGAGGGTGTTTTTCTTGTATCTTATGTATGTAAAGCCAGGCCTTGTGTAAGTGGAGTACTAATATACATACTTTCATGAATACGACATCTACATAGGGCATGCTTTCCAACATGTCTCTGTGAATATGAACCACCCCTTAATTATGTCACATACAACCATAATAAAAATAAAATTGAAATTAAGAAAATATATGAAAAGTCTTTAGACTTTAAAGCCAATATCATAAGCATTTAATCGATCGAGTAGCAGATTGACCTATCTCAACGGCTAGACCATGAACATGAGGAAGAAAGCTTAGAACTGGTAGACCTGACCTCATTAGATTAGAACCCTTCACAATCTCTGCAGGGAACTTAAATGGTGAATTGAGATAGATGATGGAATTATCCTTTGGAAAAGAATATGGCATGTTATCTATTAACATTGACACTTGTAATGGAGAAAGTATGCTACATGCCATTACAAAATACATGTGTTACCTGTCAATATAATTTTTTAATGCTGCTGCATGTCCACAACCACTGTAGTTTTACAAAAAGAAATAGATTATTTTTCATTCTCATTATATCGACACTCAATTGCTTCATGGAGGTGGGGTCGATTAGTGTTAGGCAAAACAACACACTAGACATTTTTTTAAGGTCTTAAAGTTTAGATACTCTTGATGGAGAGTGCCCCATGCTTAGTGGATAGAAACTATACTGTAACAATAAACTGAATATAAACTACTTTTTCTACCCTCCAGCGTTTTTTACACCATGGGAACAACTACTAATATATTATAATTGTAAATAATATCTACATCATAATATGAACCACCATACTTAAATCACCATACTTAAGGTTGACTAATAGGGACTTTATCTGAAAAATTTAAAGTTGCCACATTTAAACAATTATTAAATTAAGAATATTTTTCTTAAAAATAAAGATGAAAATGCATGGAAAAATAAAATGTCAAGAAATCACAATTTTATTTCACTAACATTTAGGTCAAGTATGCCATTAAATTTTTAAAAAAATGCGATTAAACTTGCAATAAAAGTGTATGATGCAAGTATAATGTGAGAGAAATTATGAATACTATATAATTAGAGAAATTAATACAATTAATACATGAGCAATAAATTTTATTTTATTAATAAAAAAGGTTGTATATATTATTTAACTCAAAAAATGATTTAAAATTATTACATAAAATTAAGTGTTTATTTTCAAAAAGTTAGAAAATTTTTAAATTTTTAAATTATAATATTAATAGAAATTTGATAGGTTTTTAGAATATTTTTCAAAATTTATATCATAAAATTTTAATGGTGTAAACATTTAATTGATAAAATAAATTTTATAAAAATATATTATAATAAAAAATTGAAGAATATCTAAAAACATTAACTTAACTTCGCTGAATTTTATTATTTATTATTCTTTTAATAAATCTTTTTCTCTTTAAAAAATATTTTATTCAAAATTTCATGAAAATTATTATTATTTTTATTTAATTTTAAATAAAAATTATTTTTCAATATCTATGCATGTTGAATAGATATTATTAATTTTGTTAGATTTTGAAGTAATTTATTATTATTAAATTTTTTAATTATCAGGGAAAAATTATCCCTATTATAATTTAAAATAGATAAATTATCTCTCTTCTATATAAATTATTTTCTTTTTAAAATTTGTTTCATTATTTTATAATAAAATTTAGTTTATTCTTTTTATAATTTTATAATAATATAAATAAATTTGATTTTATTATGATATATTAAATTTTAATAATTACTATGTTACTTCTAAATTAAATCTTTAATTTTGGGATTGTCATTAAATCATCAAATACAAAGTTAATTAAAACGTACAAACTTCCACAGTTTTTTCCTGCACAAGCACACGGTGCTGCCATGTAACACTCTTCATGGAGTTACGAACATTGTGATTTGGCTTTGAGAGTCTTGGAAAATTTGAGACTGTGCCCTCCATGATTACTTCCAAACGTGAAACCAATCATATTTTCAATCACGACACCTATTCTTTTCATGGAATCATAGACTCCGTAAAGTTGATTGCGAGTTTCGAGATACATGTTTACTTCGTCAACCTGAGAAATAATTTGAGGAGCTCACTACCATCCCCCAATGTATTTGAATTTAAATTTTCCGACAGCCAAATTATCATCCAATGAACTCTGTCGGGGACCCGTTAGACTTTAGACTTCAATAACTATTTCGTCGGATTTAGTGGATATCCGTGGGAGAATTGAATGAGTATCAAACACTCTGTGTTTTTGATGGTCACCTTATATAAATATATGCTTGTGTGATCTCATTCAAGTATTGAGACCTAGGGAATTAAAATGTGACCTCCCCTACCCTTGAGAGCTTAGGAAGATGAGGTGTGGTGGTGTGACATTATAATTTAGATTTATGAACATAAAATGTGAACATTGTAATCTATGATCTTTGTAAATTATATATATATATATATATATATATATATAAAAGTTATTTTGAGGTTATTTATTGAAAAATTATAGAAAATTAAATATTTTTTCGTGATGTAAGATTGCTTATACACTTTAGAATCTTTTTTATGTAATATTTTTAGGATAATTAAATTTTTTATGAGCTCTTTTCATGAAATTATGAGTTCTTAAATTGATTAACTATGTTTGTTAATCACAAATATATTCATGTAGGTTGTATTTTTAGATGCTCTATTTTTCCACTTTCTTAAATACTCATAGTATTTATAATCTCCAATCATCTTACTAATTCGTTTGTCCAAAATGGATTTTATTTTACCTTCTTTTTTATTGATTGTTATTCTTTACATTCAATAGCCATAGAATCCATAGATGATTCTTTCTCTTTTTTTAAAGTTACATATATATTCAATTATGATACAATGAAAACTAGAGATATATCTACTCCATCTAGAAACTCAATTTCATATACATTCGTTGAGAAAATACTAATATTTTTACAAGGTCCAATTTCCTTCCATTTGAAATTACTATACTTTCATTTTGAAAATATCTCTTTAGATAAATAGGCTAAAACCAATTCTCCAAGTTCAATATTCTATTTTCTTCTTTTATGATCAACATGTTCCTTATATTTGTTAATACTTTCCTATAATCTCTTTTTCTCTTTTTGACCTCCAAATGTATATCACGCATCACTTAGGAATTATCTTCATCTCTAGCACTTCTTTGTCTCTATTTAGTTGTACTCCTTAATTCACACATGCGTTTAATTTACACATGCCACTAGGATTGTTACCATAGACAATTTCAAATGGAATCATAATTGTACTCCAATTAATTGAATTTTAGTATTTTTTAGATGAAAATATTGCAAATGTCAATATTATATCAAAAAGATTGGTTTTTTCTCAAGAAAAAGTATCTCAAAAAATTATTAAGATTATATTTTAAAAATATTGTTTTCTCATTCATTTCAAGGTGATAGATTGAGCTAAAATATAATTTTATGCACAATTTATGCTATATTATTTTATAAAATTCCCAAAAAAATTAATAGCTATATCTAATAAAATAATTCTTAGAAATAAATATAATTACACAATCTCATTTAAAAATAAGTTAGCAATATTCGTAACATCACTAATCCTTTTGCATGATATAAAATGCACTAAATTTGAAATTGTATCAAAATAGAAACAAAAAAGATAATCATTATCTTTTTGTGTTCTTAGTGATCTAATATTTAAGTCCATTATTAACGCATCCCATGGTCTTTTTGAAATAGGTAATCCCTATTATAAACCCATATTCTAAATTTTTACCTTTACATGTGGTAAAATTTTACATCTTTGTAAACAATTATTCACATATATACTCAAATGTGGTCAATCATATTGTTCACTCAACTAAATTAATATTTTTTGGACCTAAGGTGATTAGCTAAACCTATGTTGTGTTTCTCTTTTAATGAATTATCTGTGAAAAAATCTGGTAACATCTTTATTGGGATCTACCTAAAAGTACGTGAATTTTTTAAATTTAAACATATATATTATAAATAGATTATACCATGATAATCTAACCAATGATTATATAAAATACTCAATATGTGAAAACTGTAGATGAAGTATTCTTCATCATATATCATTGATCATTATCATCATAATATAAATATAGAAAGTAAATACAATTAACCAACTGTGGATGATGCATCTCTATAGCCACTATTGTTCATGTACAATAAATAAGTAATTACAACTCATTATGATAATTTTTTAATAATACATACAATCTAATATAATATACATATATAAGATACATGGCTCTCTAGAGCATAGTTTCCTAGACTCTAGTATCTATGACAATATCAAGTGTCATCTCAAAAATAGTACTATTATGGGAATGAAGAACATCATTCAAGTTATTTTTTACACCAACTATAAACCGATGATTCCCCACACTAATCTCATTAGAGAATTATCCTCCCTTCATGGATGAGTAGATAGTGATCACATGGGAATCTAAAGAGACAAGCTAATATTCATGTGTTGTATAATTTATAAAACTAAACATGCAATATATTATAGAAACCCATTTTATTACAACATATCATACAAACATGTGAATTATACTCATGAAATGACAATGTCTCACTAAACATTATTTTGGATAAAGTTTTAAAATAATAAATGATTTATAGATTAGTCAAAATTCATACATACCACTTGATCGAATTACCTTCATATGATATTATGATGCTAGTAAGCTAGTTAATAATTATGTTTTATTAAGCATATTTAATGGATGAAACAATATGGATAGATTTAAGGAAAAACTATTAACTTATAAAATAGTACTTCAACAAATTTTTATTTAAATTTTTAAATGTATAAAGACTTTTTTTTTTTTTTTTTTTAAATTTATTTATTTCTAATATTATATTATACATTTATAAATGTTTATAAATATATGAAATGATCTTGAAAATTTTCAAAGACAACAAATAAAAAAAAAAAATTAAGTGTTATTTTGCAAGTTAATTAATCACATATAATATAAAATAAGTAAGTAGATCAAAACGATCAACTTTGAATAGAGATATTTGAAGCGCTATTTTTCAAGTTAATTACTCATATACAATATAAAAGGAGTAAGTCGATCTTTAAGATTAACTCTAAATGGAGATGGGTTGTTCTTATTGATAGGGCATATTCTAAATTCCACAATGACTCCAATAAATTTGAAATTTAAATAGTGTATGAATAACTATTAACTTATAATATAGTACTTCAAGAATTTTTTATTTAGATTTTTAAATGTATAAAGATTTTTTATTTATTTATTTTTTTTTATTTTTTATTTTTAATATTATTTTATACATTTATAAATGTTTATAAATATATGAAATGATTTTGAAAATTTTCAAAGACAACAAATTTAAAAAATAATAATAAGTGTTATTTTGCAAGTTAATTAATCATATATAATATAAAATAAGTAAGTAGATCATAATGATCAACTTTGAATAGTGAAGTGTTATTTTTCAAGTTAATTACTCATAGACAATATAAAAGGAGTAAGTCAATCTTTAAGATTAACTATAAATGGAGATGGGTTGTTCTTATTGATAGGGCATATTTTAAATTCCACAATGACTAATAAATTTGAAATTTAAATAATGTATAACACTTCTCAAATCATATATTATTACAAAATATTTATACCTTTCAAAAAAAATCTCTTTTTTTAAATATTTTTTTAGCAAGTGAATGATTTTAAAAAGAGAGGCCTTGTACTTGTGTACCCTAACTTCATGGGTGCATTGACACATGTAAAGGCTTTGTTGGTTCATACAATCTATTCAATTATATAATATGATCTTGAGACATTATTATTTTTATTTAGTATATTTGATTTGAAAGAAAATCAAATTTTGAATTAATTTATTACAAAAAAATTTAAACAATACTTATAACCAAATAACTAATTATTATATATATCTTATATAATATGTTGTAATTAAATCTTAAAAATACTAAAAATACAAATTATATTACAATATAATACATACACATATACATAATTTAATAATTAATCCACTTCAAAAAATCTTTTTATTAATTTTGAATTTTAATTCTAATTTAATTTATTTCAATATAATCATTTTCTATACAAATTATTAATGGTTGTATATTTAATGTATCCTTTCTATTAATTCTAAAATTTAATTATAATTTAATTCATTTAAATATAATTTTCATTTAATATTAATTATTAATAATATATTTGACATACATTTTATTAATTCAAAATTTTAATTATAATTTAATTTATTTAAATACAAACTCTTTTTTATACAAATTATTAATAATTATATATTTAACATACCCCTGACGGAGGACCCTTTCTCTCCTTTAATATTATAAAAGAGCAATACATTGCGCTTTCTAAAATGTTAAAAGACACTTTATAGGACAAAAAGGAAACAGGAAAAGTAACTGTATATGTAATATTTTCCAGCATTGTAAATGCTTACTTCGGTATGTATTCGCTGGGGACAACGACAAAAGATGCGAATCTCTACCTAATCACTACCGATCAGATGTCAATGCAAGTGGGTGGGTAGTTATGTAATTATTCGATCGTTCTTACATGATTTATTTATATAATTAATTTAAAAAGTTTATATATCGTTTATAGTTGGTAATTCAATTATTAAAGTTGTTTGGTTCAAAAAAATAATTATTACAGATTAATTTTTGTTGTTAATAAATCTTAATAGTAGAAAATAATGGTCAACAAAAAAATATATATATTAAAAATATTTGATTTTTTTTTATTATTATTATTATTATTATTATTATTATTATTATTATTATTATTATTATTAAAAAATAAGTCCACTAAATTTAAAGTGTTGATATATTTAAATAATTTTTATTTAAATATATTTTATGTATAAAATGGGTAGATCAACTTTACTCAATTAACTTATGTAATTAATTAAAAAAATTATATTAAAAATATTTGATTAATCTCCATTAAACTTATAATATTGATATGTTTAGATTGTTTTTATTTAAATATATTTTATGAATTTTTTCATTATGTTGAATTATTTAATCTATCTTATTTAATTTAGTCATATAACTAAGAACTTTTGATTCACCTCCACTAAACTTAAAAATATAAATATATTTTTAATATTTTTAATTTAAATATACTTTATAAATTTATTGGTTACATTGAATGATTCAATTAACTTTACTTAATCTATTTGAAAATTTAAAAAAATTCTACTCAAATTATTTGATTGGTCTCCACTATACTTTAAAGTGTATGTATATATAGAATATGTTTATTTAAATATACCTTTTAATTTGTTTAGTCATGCTGAATTTTTCAGCCTAACTCATTTATATGAGTATAAAGTTTGTACTAAAATGATTTGATTGACCTCCACTAAACTTAAAAGTGCAGATATATTTTGACTGTTTTTATTTAAATATACTTTCTAAATTTTTTGGAAAGCTAGTAGTATAAGGACTGTCATTAGTTAAGTTTTATGTTGATAAGTTTATTGTTCTCCTTCAAAATTACATTTACCAATTTTCATGACATGAATTTAGTAGGTATTATTTAAATAAATTTTAAAAAAAAGAAATTCTACATTTTATTATATAACATAATTAATAATTTGATATATCTTTATAAAGTCTAATATACATAAAATTATTTCATATTTAAATTATGGAAGAGAATTTAATTATAATCTATTATGATAAACATAAAGCTAACTTTATTTTTTAATAGATATTTATGTTAAATTCGCTGGAAAAGCTCTACAATACAACTTAAAAATGTGAAAACCCTATATAAATAGATTAGTTTTAAAAATATAGTTTATCTCAAAAACACTAGGATATTCATCTTCACATAAAGATGTCTTCTTTTGGGAGCTCTTTAGATTTTATATAATTGCAAACATCTCCATTTTGGGAATGAATTTGAGTCCCATGTTGACTTATGTGGGGTTCTATCAAGTTTATAATAGAAATCATAAATTCAATATGTTATATATTCATGAGAATATTTAGATTTATTATTAGAAACTTTTACAAATTTGTTTCGAGTGTCTACAAATATATTTTAAAATTTATTTTTCTTAATTATTTAAAACAATAAAATAATAAAAAAACTAAAAAAATTATATTGTTTAATTAAAAAAATAGTCAAAACTAAATTAGTTATAAATGTGTAAATGTATTTAATAAATTTAAATTGGTAATATTCTTAAGTGATTTTTTATTATATTTATTACTATAATATTGAATACTAATTTGGATACTAAAAATGTGTTGTAGTTTAATATTAGATGAACAAGAATATTTTGTACAAAAATCAATTATTGTAATGTTAATTTTTCAATTTCTTGATATTTGATTATTATATTTTATAATATTTTTTTTAAAAATAAAATAAAATTTATAATCAATTAAATATTTATAACAAAATATATATTTATAATTAATTATATCTTTATAACAAAAGTATAATATTATTTCATTCAATCTCATCATAAAAACTACTCTATTAATTTATATCTTTACTACTATTAAATTCTTTTAATGATCATTTCGTCAAAATACATAACTTTAAAAATGATTAATTTTCTTAATATTTTTGTATTTTGATGCAACCGTTATTATGTTGTTCTTTCTTCCACAAAACTGTGAAAAATAAATGCCATTAAGTAGTAATTGAATTGCATTTATTTTTAAGCCCTTTATTTTTTTTAATGGGGAGCTAATGTGTCTAAACTGTTATTACATTGGGGTTTATTTTTTAAGCATCTTGGAAACATTAGAAGAGTCACATTTTTATTTTATTTAATTAATTTATTTAGTGGTGAATTAGCAGATACGATCATCACATAGTTATCATATTTATTAAGGACTTTATGCATGAAATTTATGATCTAAAAGATTTTAACATTTATTAATACGTATTAGGAGATTATTTGATCTCAATGTAGATTAGGTATGCAAAGTAGAGGGAGGAAGCCATTGTTGAGATGTTCAATAAAGGGTTTAAGAGGCAAATTTCAGTGGAATCTAATTTCATCGATTTTATGTGGAGTCTTTTGTTAATTCAACAGTTAAGGTCTCTTTTCCATTGTTGTTGAGATTAAGTTTATATTTTATATTACTATAAATTTGTATTGGTTAGATTGTCTTATTCATTCTTATAACATTATGGATTTTAGTATTTTTTTGTTTGTGATGCACATATATAAATGTTAATAGATTTGTTTTCTTAAAAATGCTTAAAATCATATCCCCGACAAACAAGGCAGTTAAGAAGGAGAAGACATTTTTTTTGTTGAGCGACAGATGTATTACAAGTGATATATGAATGAGGTTAAACAACTTTGTGCCCATTAAGATGTTTAATGATTTATATGATTTTAGTTTTAGTTTTTAATAATTCTCATAAGATATTTTTTTAATTAAATGTGTGAGATATATTTTAAGGGCACTTGTTTTGTAAGGATTTGTGGAAATGTAGGGTTTGCAATGTTGGGTGTAAATTTTATTTATTATTTGTAATGGGATTTCAAAGTAATTTTAATGTATAAATATTATAATTTCTTATGTTTATTTAATTTTTTTATTGATTATTTTTTCTAATTTTAATATGCATGTATTTATAAGATTTATGGACATTTAATTATAATTATGGGTAAATTATCAAAAGATTTATGAACTAGTACAATTTTCCAATGTGTTGGTGACTATTTGATTGTTCTATCAAATTATAATAGAATATTTATTGACCTTATTATGCAACAACCAAATGAAACTTGCACCTAAGCGCATACAACTACATCATAGTTTTAAATATTTTGATGATTGTACATGACATGACTACACATTATATACCACATGCAATATATATTTTTAGTATTTTTTAATATACTTATTATTTTAATCTATATTCCCTTAAACTTATATCACTATATAATCTTGATTATATTTTGTATACTTTAATTTTTTTTAAAGGAATGTTTAAATGAATATAATTTTTTTTTAATGATGAGATTTTTTTTTTAAAAATAAAAGGGGTAAAAACATTATTAATTTTAGGAAAAAGACAATACAATAAAGGGCCAGAGCCCCAACAACCCAAGAAAAATGAAGAAACAAGCACTAAAAACCATCACGATCCAATAGCATTACCGTCCTCTCTAAGAATTCTATCAAAGTTCCAACTCACCTCCTTCGGCAACATCACCCAATCATCCACCCTGCGTCCACCAATATTCTCAGAAGCCCAATTGGCCAAGCAGTCAGCCGCCCCGTTCCATTTCCTCAGAATGTGAATAAAGGAAACGAAATCCATAAGTGAACTAATCTGAAGAATCTGCTGCACTATCAAAGATAGTTGCCAGCTAACCTCATCGATTTTCCTCTCTTGGATCATATTAATCAAGATTTGTGAGTCAACTTCACACTCCACCTTGCGCCAGCCTAACTCATAAGCTCTCTACAAAGTATACAAAATAGCAATGCCTTCCATCATGTTCACCGTCTGTTTTCCCATGTGGGTAGACAAAATGAAAAAAATAGCTCCAGATGGATCCCCACCAATCCCGCCAATCCCAGCCAGGCTAGGATTACCTCTGTTTAGGAGGGGGTGTCCATTTTCCACTCCTCTAAATTTTTTGCTTCCCACCACAGCCACGTTTGACACAAGCAGCAGCTAGAGAAATGTTTAGGATGCCAAGCCTTTTAACCAAATCAGTATCCCTCTGCCCCAGAGGCAAAATAATTTTGCTCTTCGCTTCCACAGTCTCCTGTATCATCCCAATAATCCTGGTACAAACCTGGTTGATTGCCAAATTCTCCTTAGAAAATATTTGGTGGTTTCGCTCCAGCCAAACTTGCCACATCAAAAAAATTGGACCAGCGTACCACGCCTCCTGAAGAAAATGCGCAGCATAATGCGGCCTGCCCAATCCAGACCAAAACTCAACCAAGGAAGAGGCGTGCAGGCATGGACATCTCCACACATCCCACCAAGCGTGCCATAGATGAAGAGTGAAGGGGTAGCTAAAAAACAAGTGAGACAAATCCTCCTCCGCTCCATGACACGGGACGCACCATGAAGGGCCAGCAAAGCCTCTTCATCTAATATTCTCCCAGGTCAAACAATGATTCCATGTTAAAGTCTAGATGAAAAACTTGCACTTCGGCCAAGATATGTTGTTCCACACTTTTTTCCACCAAGGCACTTCCCCACCATCGCCCCATAGTTGCGTTATCATCTCTTGGTAACCC
The DNA here is from genome assembly GCA_037957365.1 of Torreya grandis. Lineage (NCBI taxonomy): Eukaryota > Viridiplantae > Streptophyta > Pinopsida > Cupressales > Taxaceae > Torreya > Torreya grandis. Next base: position 2,375,150 of record JARHVA010002633.1, on the reverse strand, counting down.
GCAGCAATCGTGTATTTCCCTTTGGGATGAGAGGACCAAGCCAACAAGTTGTTTCCCCTAAGAGCACAGTAGAATCGATTAGCAAGGATCTCCTGAAGCTCAGTGCATTCAGCCACCATACCAATAATCAGCCAATCTTCCTGCTCCTTCCACCTCACCTCTGTCAATTGACCATGAAGAAGGAAGGATTTGTAATCACCCACCTTAACCCAACCTACCTCATTAAATCTCCGATCAAGGCCCTCGAGATGTGGATACTGGATAACCAGAGGGGGAAAACCATCCCACAAATCATACCAGAATTATGCCTCATTTCCCCCTACAAATCTAAAACAAACCTCTCTTAATCAAAGCAGCTCCTTTCTTGAGAGTACTCCAAATTACCGATCTATTACTCAACAAGTTTTATCTAGGGATATCTCTTGCAGGAATCCTAAAACAATACTTAAAAGCCATGAACCTTACCCAATGCGATCTTGTTCCTCGCACCACCTCTAATACAACTTGGCAGCCAAGGCCGTACCAGCTAGGATAGACTGCCTCAATCCCAAGCCACCGAGCCTCTTTGGGCTGCAACAACCTCCCACCTAATCAAGCTACATTTCATCAAAGACAAGTTGTCAACCCATAAGAACTATTTTTCCAAGGAATCAAGATCCTTAACAAAGCCCACCAATGCCACTTGGAGCATACACCTATATATAGAAAGGGCCTGCACTATCGACTGAATCAAATAAACACGACCCACAAAGGACACCCATTAGTTAGTCCAATGATTCAATTTGGCCCTTAATTTTTCCAAAATCCCCTACCACAAATCCTTAGACTATCTCCCAACAGATATAAGGATACTAAAATACAGAACCGAAAGGCTACCAATTTGAAATCGAAGAGTGTCAGCCACCGTCCTTTGTATAGGTGGTGGAGTGTTGAAGAAAAAAATAGATGATTTATCCTCATTAATAACCTATCCCATGGCAGCCAAGTAGGTATCCAAGCTACTACAAATGTTGGTTGCCTCCCTCATGTTAGCCATCCCCATTAAAGCCACATCATCCACAAACTGAAGGTGAGAAAGAAATAGAAGGTTACCTCCCCACCTCGATCCCTGAATTGCACCTTCGCCAGTCTTCTTTCTGATCAGCCATCCAAGACTTTCTGCCAGAAGAAGAAACAAATAGGGAGATAATGGATCCCCTTGCCGCAAACCACGTGAAGCTCCAAAGAGTTGTGAGTGCTCCCCATTCACCAAAATAGAGAATGAAATTAAACTCACACAACTCATAACCCATCTGATCCAATCCTCCCCAAAACCAAAGGCAGCCAAGACCTTCTGTAGAAAGGACCACTGGACCCTGTCATATGCCTTAGACATGTCTAGCTTCATAAAGATCGCCTTCTCCCTAGATTTGGACATGGAGTGAATAGCCTCAGTGGCCACCACAATTCCATCAAGAATCTGCCACCCCTCCACAAAGCCGCTTTGTTCCTCAGAGACCAGCACCCCTAGCCATTTTTTTAGTCTTTCAGCTATCAACTTTGATATAATCTTATAGACAACATTACAAAGAGAGATCAACCTAAATTGACTTAGGCGATCAGCCCCTTCTCTCTTAGGAATGAGCACTAGAAAGGTCGAGTTCAAGGCACAAAGCATTTGTTTGTTGATTTGAGACTCTTGAGCCATAGCCAAAAGATCAAGTTTGATGATTTCCCAAAACTCTTGAAAAAATTCAATCAGAAATCCATCTGGGCCTAGAGCCTTACCTTTTTTCATCATGAAGACAATCTTTTTTAGCTCCTCAAGGTTGATAGGGTGCATCAGCTGCTCCTTCATCTCCCGAGAAACTAGGTTGGGGATACAGGAGAGTATCTTATATTCAGCAGCAGTAACCCTCGGTCCTTCTTTGCTAAAAATAGAAGCAAAATACTAGACAACTTCATTGCACATGGCTCTCATGGAAGAGATAGTCTCTTCGTTTCCTGAAACCAAAGAAGTTATCCTATTACCATGCTACCTAGCCCTAACTAAGTTGAAGAAGAAAGCCGTGTTCCTATCCCCCTCTTGTAGCCACTCAATCCGGGCTTTCTGCTTCCAAAAAATTTCTTCTCTCAACTCCCATTCTTCCACCCTCTTGACAGCCCTCACTTCATCTCTCAAAAAGGATTCAAATAGTCCCTCTTCCCAGATCATCCTAGTAATCAGATTTAACTCTTCTTGCACCTCTTTCTTTTCCTCAAAAATATTCTCAAAACTCAAAATATTCCACCTTTTGAGCTGATATTTCACAAATTGGAGCAACTTAGCAAAAGTATACATCACTGTACTAGCCGCTGGTCTCCCAATTCTCCACCAATTAGCAACTCGATCAAGTAAGGCCAGATCCCTGAGCCACATTAGTTGAAATTTGAAGGTCAGTTTCTTTTGCAAACAATTTGAATAAATGTGAAGCTTAATTGGCCAATGGTCAGAACCTCTCCAATCTAGGATCTCAAAATGCAAGGACCATAAGCTGCCCACCCAATAGTAAGAAGTCATGAACCTATCAATACGCTCAATAATAAAGTTATTACCTGTCCTCCTATTATTCTAGGTGTACCACCTATTAAAAGGCTTAATATCCACCAAGTTGTGCTCCAAAACCTTGTCTCAAAACAAATAGGAAGATGGTTCCAATCTAGCATTACCTCCATTTTTTTTTGTTAAGTCTAATATAACATTGAAATCACCAGCCATAATCCATGGCAAATAAGGAAATCCCCTTCAGACTAAATAGATGTTATTTCAAACCTGAAGCTTCCCTTGGAAATCAGTGGGAGCATAGACATTCGACAGAAGGACGTACTCTCTCGATTCACTGCACAAGGAGACTATAGAAAGAGAGGACCTGAAGGCAACCCATGACACCGACTGCACCTTGCATGGATTCCAAAGACAAGCCATGCCACCCACAATCCCATGTGCCCCTATGCATTGGCAAGATCCATGCTTCCAAAGCTTGGGAGCAAGACTCATCATGAACTCCATTGAAACCTTAGTTTCCTGAAGAAAAAGAACATTAGGACACTGACTCCTAATCAATTCCTTAACAACTTTTTGTCTAGGACCGTTGTTCAAGCCCCTAACATTACAAGATACAACAATCATTTTGGAGGAGGCAAAAAATGGGAGTTTAAGGTCTTGACTGCACCTGACTCAACCAGATTTTCCCCAATCATCTTTATCCTCTCTGTATCTTTCTTTCTCCCCAGTTTAATATGTTTTTCAGAAGCTATTTTTTTCCTTCCTTCTGCAGAATTCCTAAGTGAGAAGAAGCATTGCCTCTCTTCTCCATCTCTGACGCCCCTGCTTATATGGGAAGAGCTATGGCCTCAATTTCTGTACCCATATCAATATTTGATTCAATGACCTGCTGCTCCTCAATCTATCCTTCCAAAATCATAGGAAGGACAACATCCACAGGAGGTGTTCCCTATTCCATGGAGGCATCACCAACCACTCCAGATCCTCCCACAACTTGCCCTCCATTGAATAAACCTGTGCAGTCCTCCTGTTGTCCTAGTTCATCCAAAATTCCAAACCTATTAACCGAATCCTCCTCCAGGCGTTCCATAAAGAATCTCTTTTGGCCCCTATTTCGGCCCCTAGACTTGACTTGCACAAAGCCTTCAAGGTCCTTTCCAGTACCAGGTCCAATCTTTTTCCCTTTGTCCATACCAGCAGTGCTACTCAGTGGAGGTTAGGGTGAAGACTATTTATCATTCGATTTTGCCTTTGGACATCATCTCACTAGGTGACCATACTCATGGCATAAGCGGCATCTAACTGGGAGCATCTCATAGTCCAACTGATGTACCCATGAATATGAACCCGCACACAGCTCAACTGCATCTGGCAATGGCCTACTTAAATCAATCTCCACACAAATTTGGGCAAAGGTCATGATTTTCTTACCTAAAGTTTTTTTGGAAGAACCCATAGGTTTTCCAAGCATTGAAGCAATCATTTGGAGAACATCCTCATGATAGCATTCAATAGGCATTCTGGGAAACCGAACCCAAATTGGAACTTTATTTGGTAGTTCCTCCATGGGGTTGAAGCCAGCATGCCAAGGTTTAACAAAGAGCCCCACCTGATTGTAGAAATATGGACCTCCCTCAAATACCCTGTTTCTGTCAGCCAAACACACAAATGTGACCATGAAGAAATTATTGGCCAGTAGCGTAACCTCCATCTCACCCTCTGGCTCCCACACACGTTTGGCCCAATTCTCCAAGAATGGAAGGGAGACACGTAATCCCAAGAATTTACAGTATAGTGAATGTTTGGAGTAATACTCCACATCCTCAGCAATCATCTCAAATGGAATAACCAGCTTTGGTCTTTCCTGACAGTGCTCTAGGCAGCCATTTACCTTGGAAATTCTCAAACCTCCAACTGTGTTAGTGGCAGCTAGTCCTAGAACCTGGTTAAACTCAGAATTTGCCTCTGCTCTAGGGTCCATCCCCTATCTATTCTTCCCTACCGCCTCACTATAGCTCTTCTCCAATCTGGCCTGAGTCGACCCCTGCAAAGCCATGGACGCTGAAGCTAGCTATACTCCTTCCCTATTGAAACCTCCTACTACTATTGTTTCCTAGTCGCCTCCACACGCTGTGGTACCCTGCGCAGTCCACCAAAGTGCAGAAACAAGCTAGGGCCCGATGCCCTAGCTTGGCTACCAGATGCCGAAACCTCCCATGCCCTAGATTAGGTGTCATCTAATGATAGATTGAGATTGAGGTGGAAGGTCAAAATCTATATTATTTATTAAATTTAGCTCAAAAAAATATATCAAACAATTTTTTTTAAAAATCATAAAAGCAAAATAAATAAATAAAATAATATTTTATAATTTATATTTCACCACATTTCTAAATAGCAGACCATATAGAATCATAGCTATTGAAATATTGTAACTTACTTATCAATTCAACAAAACCGTCTTGTTTAATATGTTGCTGTAAGTACTTTGAAAACTTTTTAAAAATGAAGGATTCTAATGCAGGCAAGAGAATAAATTGTTATAAATTTCAGTGATAGAAAAGGAAGGTTCATATTCATTTTCATATTGGTGAGAGCAAAATCATGATACAAAACAGCCAATGATAACAAGGATAATGGAACCTGCAAAGCTCCAATGTCAGACAAATTGAGTTATCTGTGCCGAATAGGTGTTGTATAAAAACCATAGAATCTCATTATTATTAATTTAATGTTTATATTTTTCTATTTTTTTTCTTTTCCTTTGTAAATAAGGTGGTTTGTTTTACAGCTACTTTTAGTTTGTACCAGTTACATCTATGTTTGGGAGCCTGCTTGCTTATAGTTTGGCTGACGATCAAAGACTTTGCTTAAGCATTTAGTATTAAGACATTTTTTTATCCTTCATTTGTCCATTAAAATATGTCCAACAATTTCGTAGTTGTTATATTCTATATAATTTTATTGAAATTCGTATTGTGGGTATGATTCAAATGTTCAATGCTCCTCGATAGGATGCCGTTTTCTAATGTTATAATGAGTTTGATAGAATTTTATTTTGGCAGGTTTAATCCCAAAAAAATTAGAATTTAAATAAAGATGGAAATCTCAAATGTTTCTAAAAACGAGGCTGTGGCAAAGTAAAATCTAATGCAAATTGTTTAACAAAAGTTTTACAAGGTAATTACCCATTTTAATCTTCTTTTAAAAGATTATACAATTTTTTAAGAAAAAGTGTTTTAAAAAATGAATATTATTTTTATGTTTTAGATTCTATTCAAATTATTTTAAAATATATTTAAAAATAAATCATTGATATTTCTCTTATTTTTTATTTTGGATTTCATATTAATTATTTTATGTATATTTAATTTAATTTAGATATTGATATTTAAAAGTTGAAAAACTTGAAACCAATAGCATGTATATTGTTTAACAAATTTGAACTAAGTTACATGTATATGAGATTTCTTAAGATTCTTGAAATCAGTTTTTTAGAAGTAAAAATTGATATGCATATAATTATTTGTATTCAAAGGACTTCAATTTGAGATTTTTTTGTTGGAGTTGAAATACCTCATTATTATTACTAAGATTTAGTTTTTTTAATTATTTAGAAAAAAAATGTTTTATTTCTTAACAATCTAAAAAATTAAAGATAAAATAATTTAATATTTGTACATCATTTCAATATTTGAAATTTGATTCCTATGAAACATGATGTATTGTTTAAAAACATAGAATAAAATTTAAAAACCTTATTCAAAAAATAAATTTAATAATTATATATTTTCTATAATAAATTTACAATTACAATGTTCACTATTTCAAAAATATAAACTAATAAACATTAATTTTGCTTCTTAGTTTTCCCTTCTTTTATAACATTTAATAAATTATATTATTAATTTTAATTTTATAAATCCTTAAAATTTACTTATAATGATATTTGAATATAAAATCCATCAACTGTTTAGAAATTCATTTAAAATATATTTTCTAACACAATTATGTACACTCTTCCCATAATTCTTGAAAAAAAAGTAATTCTTTCATATTTTTTTAATGTTTAATTTATGTTTTTATATTTATTATTGTTATAATTTTAACAAATTGTTGGTATGCAATTTTCTTATAATTCTTAACAAAAAGCAATTTTTTTATAAGTTTTTCCTTTTTATTTATGTTTTCATATTTATTATTGTAATGGTTTTTAAAAAATTGTTAGCATACAATCATTATGTAATTTTTAATAAAAAGTAACTATTTCATATATTTTTCTTTTAAATATATGTTTTTATGTTTGTTGTTGTTATGATTTTTACAAATTATTGCATGCAATGTCATGTGCTTCTTATATTTTTCAATAACATGTATTAAATAAAGGAACAAAAATGTAGAATATCACTATGATGATTGCAAGAAAAATTTAAATAAATGTTATATAAATTATTTTCCAACAATTTTAATTTTTATATTTATAAAAGTTTAGATTTAGAATTACATTCTAGATTTCAAATAGTTCATTAGAATTGATTTTATATTTTTCATAATAAAATATTATTTATTTATAATTTTGCATATTATTTATCATTTCAAATTTTAATATTGTTTTTTATCATTCATTTTTTTCAAGATGTGACAATTATGTCCATATTTATACCACAACTTAGAAACTCATTTTTATTTTCATTTTTTATCCAAATCTTAAGAAATTAAGCTCATCAAAATTAGTTATTTTATATTTCATTTGTCCATAACCTTAGACATTATTTTTATAATGAATTTTCCTAACAATCAACATGATATTATCTTTCACAGTAAATACTATTAAAAAAAATTAATGGAAACTAACCATATCATGAAATTTTTTTTTGTTTTAATTAAAAATAAAATCCATAAAAATCAATCCAACATGTATTTTTGTGTAATAAACCTATGTTAAACTATTAACTCATATATATATATATATATATATATATATATATATATATATATATATATATATAAACTTAAAAAAATTATCACATTACTATATTTTAGTAGACCTATGTTTGGCACTAATTAACATTGACAATAACAATTATATATATTTTAATATTAAAAACTATTTTTAACTTATAAAAATAATCACATTATTATATTATAATCAATAATAAAAGAATAAAATATGTATTTATTTATTTTATTTTTCTAACATAAATTTTAACCATTTTTTGTTTGACATAAAAGTTAAGGCAAATTAATACTATAAAATGAAAATAATAGCATCCTTCATTTTAGATATTAATAATTTATATTGGTCATTAAAAGTATTTTTATTAATAAAAATTGTTGTAGTCTAACTAGTGAAGATAATAGTTTGTTATATCATCTAACAAGATACAAATCTCTCTAGATATCTAATATGGAGAGTTTAAGATTTTTGATCAAGAAATTTGCCTAATAGTCAACATAATTATCTTTCACAATAAATACTATAATTTAAAAATAATTATAATTCAACTAATAAAAATAATAGTTTATTATACCATTCACCCACATGCAAATCCATCTAAATATCTAACATAGAAAGTCTAAAATCCTTCACATTACTTTAAAAAAACAATTACCTAACAGTCAACATAATCTTATCTACCTAACAATCAACATAATCTTATCTTTCACAACAAATACTACAAAAATATGGTAAGGCCTAATCATTTCATAACATTTGTTTTTTAGGTTTTATTTTGTTTTGATAATAAATCAATAAAAGGTTACATTTAAGTCGCTATTTAGTGAAAGGAACGGAGAAGAAAATGTCAAACACCCTTCATAATGCATTTGTTTTATACTTGGTCAAAGCCCTTCCGTAAAGGTTTGTTTTTTGAATGCATGTCTGTATCATCACATGATTTAGTGCTGTTTAATTTGTAAGATGCTTTTGTTTCGTCAAATTTAATAAAATCCAGCAGTATTGCCTCCTAACTTACTCTTTGGGTATAGAAAAGATACCTTGGCGGCCGCCGCCCGGCTTTTTCCTCCTCGTTTTTCAGTTTCGCTTTTTTTTTATTATTATTATTTTATACGCGAATTTTAAGTAAAGAATCAAATTTTGAAACGTATTTATTTGGTTAAATTTGTTTGGAGCATAATTTTTGTCTCATCTTTTATATGATGATGGATTTTTTTGATGTTATTCAATTAATGAAAATAATGGTTTGTTATACCATTCACCCACGTGCAAATTTATCTAAATATCTAATATGGAAAGTCTAAAATCCTTCACATTATTTTTATAAAAAAATTTACCTAACAATTAACATAATCTTATCTTTCACAACAAATACTACAAAAAATATGATAAAGCCTAATCATTTCATAACATTATATTTCGATTTTATTTTGTTTAGATAATAAATGAATAAAAGGTTACAATTTAAGTCGCTATTTAATGAAAGAAACGGAAAAGAAAAAATCAAACACCCTTCATAATGGGTATGTTTTATACTTTGTCAGGGCCCTTCCGTAAAAGTTGGTTTTTTGAATGCATGTCTGTATCATCACATGATTTAGTGCTATTTAATTGGTAAGATGCTTTTGTTTCGTCAAATTTAATACATTTCGGCAGTATTGCCTCCTAACTTACTCTTTAGGTACAGAAAAGATACCTTGGCGGCCGCCGCCGCGCTTTTTTCTCCTCGTTTTTCAGCTTCGCTTTTTTTATATTATTATTATTTTATACGAGAATTTTAGGTAAAGAATCAAATTTTGAGACGTATCTATTTGGCTAAATTTGTTCGGGGCATAATTTCCGTCTCATCCTTTATATGATGATGGATTCTTTGTATGTTTCTTTGTATGCATCCTGTTGCTTATTTAAATATCCCATTTTTCCTTTGGCTGGCTTTGGTTTTATTCTAATCCAAAATGAAAGACTTTCAGGGTTTAAAGGCGTCGTTATTATGCATTTTCATTCTTTTCATCTGTGTCCATTTCAATCTGGTCGTTGGAAGAAACTCTACAAAGTTAGATCTGGGTCGAAGTAAATTTCCAAAAGGTTTCCTGTTTGGGGCTGGTACCTCGGCTTATCAGGTTTCTTTTTCATGTCTTCCACTTTAAACTATATGCTTATTTTTTTTTTTCTGGTGGCTAATTAAAACGTTGTTTATTTGACAGGTTGAAGGAGCTGCAAGGGAAGGTGGGAAAGGCCCAAGCATCTGGGATACGTTCTCCCATATTCCAGGTCCTCCACAACCTACAACCCTCTCAATACAATATAAATGTATCAGTGTACAGTCTTTCTTAATATATTACGGTGTTCTTAATTTGTTTAGGTAAAATTTCCAATGGAGATAATGCAGACGTTACAGTGGAGCAATACCACCGCTACAAGGTGAGCCCCTGCAATGCAAATTGTTACTTTAATATAACAAATTTTGTCATATTTTTAGTATATAATATATATATTTTTTTAAATTTTTCACGTTGAAATGCAGGAGGATGTCCAACATATTAAAAATATGGGGATGGATACGTATCGCTTTTCTATTTCTTGGTCTCGCATATTTCCCAGTAAGACATTTGAGGAGTCCTTAATTACATTGAACATTCTGATTCAATCTTAAATTAATCTGATATTCATTTTCATGCTTTCGTTTAAACTGTAGAGGGTTCGCCAGGGCACGGAGCAGTTAATCAGGAGGGAATTGCCTATTATAATAATCTCATTAACGAGCTCATTAAAAATGGTATTGGTTTTATCGAGATGTATATTATTTTGAAATTAATGGTATTGGCTTGCAAATAAAAGTTTTTAATGTTCCACTATAAAAACTGCTGCTGTGTTTATTGTATTATCTGATGTTCTTTTTCCCAAAATTGCTTTTGCTCTGTGTACTGTCATATTGGAGCTGCTGCTCTGTTCTTCCTTTTTATTCTTCTTGCAAGTTGTTGTTCTATCATAACTGTTGTTATGAATTGTTTATTGCGTCCTCTTGCTTTTGACTGGACTTTGAACTGTTGTTCAACATACAGGGACGACTGTTGTAGCTTGTTTGTTTTTCATACTTACAATATGATCCAACTAGATCTATATTTACAGATTTCCTAGAGGATTTCTTAATACAACAATTATTATGGGATAACCAATTTATTTAATGTATGCCCAAAAACTTGTTTAATACATATCCAAAAACTTGTTGAATGTATGCCCAAAAAATTTATTTAATACTTATTAGGTCAAGCTTAGATTTCCAACACTCCCCCTTAAGTTTGCTATCCATGTTTTTTGAATATCATGTGCTGTTAAAAAAACTGTGTGAGTAGTTCAGAGCTTGATTTTGGAGCATCTATGATGCCCAAATTGTATCTCGGGTGTTCAAAACTTTCTTTTCACAATGGTTTGGTAAAAATATCTACAAGATGTTACTTAGATCCGCAAAACTGAAGTTCAATCTTTCCATATTCTACCAATTCCCTAATAAAATGATAATGGATCTCTATATACTTGCTCTGTCCATAAAAAAATGGAATATTGGCTAGAGATATTAAGGATACATTGTGACAATATATGAGTGTACCATTTTATTGTTCCTCGTGTAAGTCTGCTAAGATTCTCCTAAGCTAAATACCTTAACATGCAGCTGCATTTGTTGTTATATACTCAGCGTCTGTTGTGGAGAAAGAAACTATAGTTTGTTGCTTTGAGACCCATTAAATGACGCTTGACCCAATGTGAAACACATATCTAGATGTGCTCTTCCTATAATCTACGCACCAAACAACAATTAAAATCTTAACATGACTTGCCTTGATGTAGAGTGTTGGCTCATTGATACTTTTGTTGGGGTCATTACGTAGAAAATACAAATCAATATTGTTGTGCATGCTCTAGGTGCATGCTTGAGGCCATAGAGTGATTTCTTTAGCCTATGCACTTTGTATTCTTGCCCTAAGAAATCATAGCTAAGTGTTTGTTCCACAGATACTTTTCCCTTAAACACTCCATTGTATAAGGTTGACTTCACATCCATTTGGAATACCTTCCACTTGTGTTGAGGTCTTATTGCCAAAACAATTCATACGGTTTCCATTCTTGCAACTAGGTCCTACATCTCATTGTAATCTCTTTCCGGTTATTGTTTGTAGCCTTCAACAACTAGCCTTGCTTTTCATCTATCAAAATTTGCTTTTGTTGTACTCTTGGTCTTATAGACCCATTTAACTTCAACCATCTATTTACCCGCAGGCAAATCAACAAGTTCACATGTCTTGTTCTTTGTATGACATCTATCTCCTCATCCATGAACTTATGCCATTTCTTATCTTTTACCATTTATTTAAAATATGGTGGATTACTATGAGAAAGTTTGAAAAAAAAAATCCCTTTAATCAACATACTTTGGATTCTCATAAATTTCCCTCAAGCTCCTTGTCCTTCTTGGCATTAGACAAGCCAATGTTGTTTTTGACCTCTCACCGAAGGGATTCTTAGAGTTGGTAGACTACAAATTCTGTTTAGATGTTAATGTAGAAAGAAGTGTTGTTGAAGCTTTGCTTTGCTGGGATGTGGCAAGTTTAACTTCATTTCTGGAAACTACTTCATTTCTAAAATCTACATCATCTATAAGTATTGTTGTTTACATCCCTGAAAATGTGTCAATTGTGTCATCCCATGATTCATTCTCAATGAATTCAGCATCCCTACTAATCACAATCTTCTTAGTAATATGGTCACTCTAGATGTGTTGGACTTTTCATTATAGTCTATGAAGATGCACTTTTTTCCTATATCATCCAATTTGTGTCTTTTCTCCTTTGGCACAAATGCATATGATGTGCACCCAAAAATTCTTAGGTGCTCCACATTGTAATTTCTGCTTGTCCACACTTGTTTTGGAATCTTGTCACACGCAGCCTTTGTGGAACATCTATTAAGAAGATACACTATTGTGGCTACAAAATCAACCTAATATTAATGTGAAAGCCCCTTGACCTTCAACATGGTTCTCTCCATATCCTTGATGGTTATGATCTTTCTTTCTATAACTCTATTTTGTTGTGATGTATGCATAGAGGTAAATTATTTCTCAATACCTTAATTCTTGAAAAAATTTAGAAATTGTTTAGAGATACAATCTCCCCCTCCATTTGATCTGAGGACCTTGATGAAGTGTTTGCTTTGCTTCTTGACCAAGGCCTTAAACTATTTGAACTTCTTATAGGCTTATGATTTGTGCCTCAAGAAATAGACCAAATCTTTCTACTGTAGTCATCCATGAAGGTCATGAACTATTAATTAATGGCTAAGTTGATAGTTTGCATTGGATTACATATATCTTAATGCATCAACTCCAATGGTGTTTTTGTCCCCTTAGACTTCCCTGATTGGAAGGGTTGCCTATGTTGTTTTCTTAAAACACAAGCTTCACATTTTATATCAGGGTGTACAATTGTTCGTAACCCCCCTAACCATATCCTTTTGAATAAAAAAAATTAAACCTAAAAAGATCAAATGTTCATACCTTGAATGTTAAAGCCTAGATGGATCCTTGATGGCAGACTTGAAAGCTATCTATTGGGGTATGTGCATAGAATTTGTAACTAATGACTATGCAACTATGAATTGTCTAGAAAAACTAGATTGCATTCTGAGATGGAACATTCTATTTTTTTGGCATTTGTATTACCACGATCTGATTTTTTCCATCTATTAAAGATATGCCACTCTCCATTATCAATCAGAACTTTTTAGCCCTTTTGGACAAGTTGTCCAATACTCAACAAATTATGTTTGATGCCAAAAACAAAATACACATACCAGATTGTTCTTCTATCAGCTTGTTTGGTGAGAATAGAGACTACTCTTATGCCCATAACCGGGACTCTTACATTATTTCCCATTTTTACTTCAGACTTGACATTTCTATCAATGAAATCAAACAAATTTTCATAAGAACATGTGGTTGCTACATCATTGTCCAAGTACCTAATATCACCAGTAATCTTATCTACAATATTACACATAATAAAAATATTTGGATTTTGTTCTGGTTTTGATTCGCTTATCTTTTCCTTAACCACACTAGCATTCTGCTCAGACTGATCATGTTACCTCTTTTTATATTCATTTGCAAAATGACCATACTTATGGCAATAATAAAATTGGACATTGGATTGATCATACCTTTCATTAGGATTGCTCTTATGGGAGTCTGACTGTGAAGTGATTTCTCCCTCTTGTCTACTAGATCTTCCTCTTCCAAAGCCACTTCTTCCACAACCACTTCTGCTGGGATTTCTACCTCGCATTTCTACCTCTCATCCTGCCTCGCACATTGGCTTGAGATTTGAAGGCTTGATCTAGGGAAGGAGAGGCCAATCTATTCAGCCGTTGCTCATGGGTTTGTAGAGAACCCATCAACTCATTCACTGTGATTTGTGACAAATTTTTAGACTCTTCAATGGCAATCACCATTGGATCAAACTTCATTGCCAAAATCCTCAGAATCTTTTCCACAACACGTTAATTTTCCATATTGTCACCATTCACTCTCAACCGATTAAGTAAACCTACTAATCTGATATGAAAATCAGAAATTGATTTGTGATCCTTCATTTGAAGGGTTTCAAATTCTCTTTTCAATAATCGGAGCTTTACCAATTTTACCTTATATATACCTTTGTATGATTGTTTCAGAATATCCCAGTCCTCTTTTGAATGTGTTGTTGTAATCCTGGAAAAAATCAGATCAAACATTGCTCCCTCCATCAAACTCTGGGCCTTAGCATCATTCCTTTTGGTGTCCCTCAAATGAGTCTTTTGTGCATTTGTCAATTTGGCTATATCATTTGGATCTGCAACATCAACAAAAATTGATTCCACTAATTCCCACAAGTCATCAGCTGTGAGGATGGCCTTCATCTTTTTAGACCATATATCATAATTCTTCCCATAAAAAATGGGAGGATTCTTCCATGACTTAACTTCAGATCCAGCCATATGAGATATTTATGAAAACCAATAAAATCAAAAGATTTAGCTCTGATACCAAATTGTTAGAAAATTAACTGAAATAAGGAGAATGATGCATAGACAGAGTGTACACAAGACACAGAATTGTCACAAATCTAATAAATATTATAGACTAAATTTGATGATAACAAATCTATAAATGAAATACTTTTTCATAAATAGACTGCTGCTGTGATTATTCTCTTGTTTGTTGTTCTTTCTTCCAAAACTGCGTTTGTTCTGTATACTCTGTCATACTGGAACCGCTGCTCTGTTATTCTTTTTTATTCTTCTTGTAGGCTGCTGCTACATTCTATCTGAATTGTTCTGAATTGTTTGCTGCAATTCTTACTTGTGACTGGACTTTAAAATGTTCAACATATGCAGACTACTATGGTTGGTTGTTTGTTTTTCCCACTTACAATATGATCCAACTCGATCTATATTTATAACTTTTCTTGAGGATTTCCTAATCACATCAATTATTATGAGATAACAAATTTATTTAATGTATGCCCCAAAACTTATTTAATACATGCCCAAAAAAACTTATCTAATGTATATCCCAAAAAACTTATTTAATGTATATCCCAAAAAAAAACTTATTTAATACTTAAAAGGTCAAGCTTATATTTCCAAAATCAAAAGCATTTTTACCAAAGAAAAAAGAACAGATAAACCTGTTTTTCATGGGAGATCTAAACCTTTTACAGTGAATAGACAGAGCATTCTGAAATAATTGTAAAAGTAGTGGGTCGTGAATATTTTTTTTCAAGTCATTTATTTTTCAGAAATCTTATGTTTAATATTATGGACTGTGGAAGCAGGCTATCATTAACTGTGTAATAAATTTTTCATCAAAATTAGTGATGTTTATTTTTATTTTTATAATTGAATAAGAAATCAAAAAGTATGATGTGAAATGTTGATTAAAAAATTTTACAAAATTATTTTTAAAAACATTTTTGTTACAACTAATTAATAATTTAATTTTTTTTAATAAAATTTTATATAACAATACTGTAAATTTCTTGCCCACCAAAGCATCCAATACCTAAAATGCTTACACGAACCAAGCGGAGCCAAAACCAGCTGGAACCGCAGCATAACCCCGCAACTTAATATTTACAATTTTTGCGATAATTAGAATTTTAACGTTCCTCCTATATTTACCTCCTGTAAATGGGTGCAGGTATAGTTCCTTTCGTGACGCTGTATCATTGGGACCTGCCACAAGTTCTGGAGGATGAGTATGGAGGATTTCTTAGCTCCAAAGTCGTGTAAGATGCATCCGCGGTAAAACTTGTTTTAGATTTAGGAGCTTCTCAATTTCAACTGAAACATTATCTATCTTTCTTTTTTTTCACAGGGCGGACTTCGCTGTATTCGCAGAAGTATGTTTCAAAGAATATGGAGACCGTGTTAAGTATTGGGCAACCTTAAATGAGCCGTTTACGTTCGCGACCTTTGGCTACGATACAGGACTCCATGCACCAGGGCGTTGCTCCTCGGGATTTGGGAATTGCACAGCAGGAAATAGTGCAACAGAACCTTATATTGTAGCTCACAATTTGCTCCTCGCTCATAGCGCGGTTGTAAAGATATACCGAGCAAAATACCAGGTGAAATAAGAAAATCTCTTAAGGTTATACTTAAAATCCCTACTGAGTTAAGGTTATACCTAAGACTTTTTAGGCAGATAAATTCAAAAGAATCCTAATTCATTTTTACACTACTAAGAAACCAAACTTAAAATTAAAAAATATACAAACTGTTGTAGGTTAAGCAGAAAGGAATCATAGGCATCGTACTTGTCGTATCTTGGATGGTGCCTTTCACAAAATCTTTGAATGACCAGAAGGCTGCCCAGAGAGCAATCGACTTTTTTGATGGATGGTAAATCTACTCATTATCTCTCCTATTATAATTCTGTTAATATTATCATAATTCCCACTAATATACGAGTCATTACATTACAGGTTTCTGGATCCCTTGACTAAAGGCGAGTATCCAGATTCCATGAGAAGCTTAGTTGGAGCACGGTTGCCACGCTTTACCATGCAACAGTCCAAAGATCTGAAAGGCTCCTTTGATTATCTGGGATACAATTACTATTCAACCCTATTTGCTCTCAACAATCCCAATCCAGTAAGTCCTCATAATGTGGATTTTTATCTGGATACTCGTGCTACTATCACAAGTAAGCTCGCATTTAGCTTCATTGTGAAAAACAAAGAAATAGAAATAGCAAAAAAAAATTAGATTAAGTATATAGTTACAATAAAATATATAAAGATTTTTATATTTTATTTGTCATTTTTATTTTAAAATTATTTTTAAATATCAAATTTATAATATCAAAACCTTTAATATAACTACCTGATTAATCATATTTAAGTGAATATATATCGCTTGATTTTTGTTTTGCAGGCACAGTAAATGGAGTATCTATTGGATCAGATGTAAGAGACTTCAAAACATGAATTGTCATTTAAATTTTTATATATAGATTTTAATAACATAAATTAATTGAATTTGTGTGAAAGATAAATTGTGAAATTTAAATATTAGGAGAAAGGTTTTAGTAATGGTGCACTAATTAATTGTAGATCAGGATTTTTATTTACGAATATTTTATTTATAGACATATTGGTGTGTATAAATATTAAAATGTATCAATAATGACGCATGTAATACCTAATATTTTTTTAGCATTTACTCTATAAAATTAAAATTAACCAATCACATTTTGATAAGCAGGGATTGATACTCTAATGCACAATTATTGGTATTCCAAAAATTAAGTTTTGGTCATAGGTTTAAAAAATATATTTTATAACTTCTCGTGATAAAATCAATTATATCATAAAAAATATAATGAATTAAACTTGAAAACTTTACTAATAAGTAATTAAGATGACATATTAAAATGGCTAAAAATTTTGGAGTCTACTGTGATGTTATAGCACCTTAATTCACTATTTAAAATTAAAGTGCATCACTACTAGAACCTTTCCCCTAGTCTGTCTCTCTTATAATATTAGTTTTGATCACAAGTTCTTCAATTTTTACAATTCCCATCTCTTCAGCGATAATATTGACAAGTTTTCAACTTTTTCAAGTATTTAACTTCAATATTTTTATATCTAATACATTCTATGATATATATATATCCCCACCTTTTCTTATAAATTTTCTATCCTAGCCTAATGTGTACTAGCCTTCGGTTAAATTATAGGTTAAAAGCTCAAAATGAAATGCATGGACAGTTGTGATTTAAAATGTATATACATAATACTGACAGTAGATTGTATCTCTGTTTGCAGGAAGGAGTGAGCGCATTCAGGTCTTATCCGGATGGATTATGGCAAATATTAAATTACACCAAGCATCGGTACAACAACCCCACTATTTATATAACAGAGACTGGTAAGCCCCCACACATTGATATCTATTGCTATTACAGCAAGATTGTCAATGCCATTTAATACTTTGTTGCAATGCATAGGATATGCCGACTTTGACAACGGAACGACCCCACTCAAACAAGCTCTAAACGACAAAAAGCGAGTACAGTATCATTCACAACATCTATCATACGTTCTTAAAGCGATAAGGTGTGCACAATGTCTTTTTTTTAATAATCAGTTTTAGTAATGACTAATATTTGCATTGCAAATTTGGGGTCTTCCTGAAAGAAATAATTTTAGGAAAAAATACCTGGATTTTAGATAATATTTCTGTAACATTAATATTTTTTAAATGTATGTTAATGTATAATTTAATTAATATTTCATTGTATATTGATTGTAGGGAGGGGGTTGATGTTCGAGGTTATCTAGCGTGGGCTTTTTTGGACAATTTTGAGTGGTCGAGTGGATATGAATATCGATTTGGTCTTTATTACGTGGATTACAAAAATAGCTTAAAACGTTATCCAAGAGCTTCTGCACTTTGGTTTAAACACATTCTCACCCTTTAATCATTATCATGAAGAATATCTACAATAAAACTGAAAAAATATTGAAAGGCAATTATCATTACAAATACTTCTCATTTCTTTAATTAACGAAGTTTTTCTATGAAAAATATGCTTGTTAGTACATCACTTAATATGTGATGTATTTAGCTATAAGATAAATTATTTGTGTGAACCGTGTAAGAGTCCCTTAGAATAGGGATTAGCCGAGGGACGGATGGAAAATGACTCATTAATAGGAGATCATGCCTCTATATGCAACTCTGATTTCATTAAATATAATTGAATCAGTTTATTATCCTGATCTTGCATCAAAGTAGTGTCGTGGCTTGTACATGTGATGGAATAATATTTTTTCACAAGGGAAACTTCATTATTTGTTTCCTTGATTTATGATATACATTAGATGATAAAATCATTACAGGTTATTTTGAAGGAGAGCAGAGAGAAGAAAATAAAAAATAACAAAACTAACAAGCGCAGACTCAGATTGCTATAACAATCATAAAAAAAGATCTTTTGAATCTTATTAATTCTGCATACTAAAATCTGCGATCAGGTCTTACAGTAATAGAATTAAGAATAAACAAAACTAGAAATAGACTAATGTTTAACTGAAGTTGTGCATGCAAATTGAGATGACTGAAGCAATTGAACATGTAGACTATGTGCATGATGGAGGCTAAACAGGGAGTGGAGAAATTAACTACAGTTTTTAACACTCCCCCTTAATTTCTACCACTAACTACTTCAACATTTACAATGCCTAAAATTTGTCTTAGATAATCAAAACTCTCTTTTGCTAATGCCTTTGTGAATATATCTGCCAATTGGTCCTCAGATCTGCAAAACTCCAAATGGATTTCTCCATTGTTCACTAACTCTCTGATAATATGAAATCTTGTATCAATTGCTTGCTCCTCTTGTGAAAAACATGATTTTTTGACAATGCAATTGTTGATTTGTTGTCACAAAAGATGTGCTTGTAATAAATCGGTCAATACTCTCCTCATCCAAGTTGCTTGACATGCTGTTGATGTGGCTGCTACATACTCTGCTTCAGCTAATGAAAGTGTCACTAAAGGTTGTTTTTTGGATGCCCATGTGACCACACATGTTCCAAAAAGAAAGGCATGTCCAAAAGTACTCTTCCTATCATCAATGCTACCTATAAAATCACTATCAGTATAACCAATCAAACCAAAATCATTAGTTGTGGAATATAAAATTTCATATTTTGTTGTTCCTGCCACATATTTCAATATCCTCTTTCCAACTTGCCAATGTGAGTCTTTTGGTGATTCCATGAACCTAGAAATTAAGCTGACCCCATACATGATATTTGGTCTTGTAGCTCTAAGATACATCAAACTACCAATTAGTCTTTTGAATGTTATAGAATCAACATTAGACCCTTTGTCTTCTTTGCTAATTTTAGTCCCTATAGCAACTGGTGTAGGTGCTGATTTACAATTCAACATCTTAAACCTCCTTAACACATCCTTTGCATATTTAGTTTGACAAATAAAAATTCCCCTCTCTAATTGTACAACTTCAGTGCCCAAAAAATACTTCATTAATCCCAAATATGTCATCTCAAATTCTTTCTTCATTGCTGATTTAAATGTGTATATAGAAAAATTTCTAGTGAAAATCAAATCATCAACATACAAATACATAATCAAAATCTGACCTTTTTTGTTGATTTTTGTGTACAATGTAGGCTCAATATTACTTCTATTGAATCCATTGTTTGTCTTGTATGAATCAATCTTGCTATACCATGCTCTTGGTGCTTGCTTGAGACCATAGAGGGCCTTCTTCAATCTATAGACTTTTTCTTCTTGTCCTTGCACTTCATAACCTGGTGGTTGTTTCACATACACTTCTTCATCTAGGAAACCATTCAAGAAAGTTGATTTGACATAAATTTGATATACTTTTCAATTATTTTGTGCAGCTATTGCTAAAACCATTCTAATAGTATCAAGTCTAGCAACTGGAGCAAATGTTTCATTATAAACAATTCCATGTTCTTGTGCAAAACCTTTTGTTACTAACCTTGCCTTGTGTTTTTCAACCTTTCCTTCTACATCAAATTTGGTCTTATAAACCCATTTGACTCCTATGCAATCCTTACCTTCTCATAGATTAATTAGATCCCATGTTTGGTTTGTCTCAATGGCATTCATCTCTTCATCCATTGCTTTCATCCAATGTTCCTCATTAACTGCTTCTTCATAATACATAGGATCATGAGAGAAAAAGGCAAAATTTGAACATAAATCTAACTTCTATTCTTCTTGATTGTAAATCTCATTCAAGTTTCTCATTTTATTAGCTTTAAATTTTGATCTTAAAGTGGCAAGAGTTGGATCTGATTCATCACTTACTTGTGAATTGGGAGAAGGATGACATGCATGACCAGATGATTCCCCTTGTGCTAAGCTCCTACGTGTTCTTATTTGAGTACTTGTTCTTGCTTGTGGAGAGAATTGATCACCTTGTAAATTTTATTCTTCAGATTCTTCTTCATTTTGGGGAATTGGTGCTCTAATTGTGATGGTTTTATCAATGCTTCCATCCCATGCTTCTTCTTCCTTAAATTCCACATCTTTTCTAATAATCACTTTCTTTGAAATGGGGTTATACAACTTATAAGCCTTTGATTCTTCACTATAGCCAATAAAAATGAATTTCTCACCTCTATCATCAGTTTTTATTCTCAATTTAGATGATATAATAGAATATGAAATACAACCAAAAATTCTAAAATGATGTACACTATGCTTCTTACCACTCCAAGCTTCTCGTGGAATTCGATCCTTAACACTCTTTGTTGAGCTTCTATTCAGAATATATACTGCACATGCTACTACTTCTGCCCAATATTCATTTGACAAATGTTTGGCCTTCAACATGCTTTTAGCCATCTCCATGATTGTTCTATTCTTCCTTTTTGCTACACCATTCTGCTGTGGTGTGTAGCTTGTAGTTAGTTGCCTTTTAATGCCATTATATCTGCAAAAATATTGAAATTCATTAGACATATATTCACCTCCTCTATCTGATCTAAGTACTTTGATGTAAAGGCCACTCTACTTTTCAACCATAGCCTTGAATTCTTTAAATTTTCCAAAGCCTTCAGACTTTTCTTTGTGAAAATATATCCATGTCTTTCTGCCAAAATCATCAATGAAGGTTAGAAAGTAAGAACTACCTGCAAATGATGGAGTTTGCATTGGTCCACATAAATCACTATGGACTAGCTCCAATATTACCATTGCTCTATATGAAGCTCCTACTGGAAAGCTCTCTCTATGCTATTTTGCCAGATTGCAACTCTCACATGAACTTCTTGGTTGTTTTATTAGTGGTAATCCCTTCACCATATTTTTCTTTTGTAACAAATTCGAACCTCCAAAATTTAAATGTCCATACCTTAAATGTTATATCCATGATTGGTCTAGATGCATAGTTTTGAAGTGGGCTTCCTCTTCTCCTTGGATGCACTGAATTTGAAGAGGGAACATCCAATTCTTGGTCATCTCCACTTTTTCTATCAACCTGTCATTTGGAAATTTGTCTAGTATTGTCCAAACATTATCCATAAAAGATACTCTGTAACCTTTCTGTACTAATTGTCCAACACTCATAAGATTATGCTTTAGTCCAGGTACAAAATAAACATCAAGAATAAATATTCTTTCACCATTTTTTGCCAAAACATTTATTACTCTTTTACCCATTACATCCACTTTATTATCATTTCTTAATTTCACTTCAGATTTTAGGGAATCATCAAGACTAGCAAACAGTTCTTTATTCCTTGTCATATGGTTACTGCATCCACTATCTAAAAACCAAAGATCTCTAGCATTTTCTTGAGCAACATGACAAGTGAAGAATAAGATTCTAGAATTACAATTAGATTCATTTGTGTAATTAGCATTTTGCTTGTCCACATCTCCTTGTTTCTTTCTGCATTCACTTGCATAATGTCCATATTTTTTGCAGTAATAATATTGAATGTTAGATTCATCAAACATCTGTGAATTTTACTAGAAGTGATTGTTGCCATGTCCTCTATTGTTGTAGTTTTGATTATTATTTTTACCTTGATTTGGATTGTTCCTTCCATTTCTGCCTCTACCTCTTCCTCTGAAGTTTGACCTTCCTCTTCCTCTGCCAAATGATACCTGAGACTTGAAAGCATTCTCAAAATAATTATTTTTATTCCTTTTCATTTTGGATTCATGTGTTAACAAAGATCCCATCAATTCATCTACTGATAACTGTTCCAAATCCTTGGTTTCCTCGATAGCTACAACTATTGCATCAAATTTGTTGGGTAAACTCCTAAGAATTTTTTCTATGATCTTATGATTTGTTATTATTTCTCCATTAGATCTAATTTGATTCACAATATTCAATACTTGACCCATAAACTGATCTATAGACTCTGAATCATTCATTTGCAAATTTTCAAAATTTCTTCTAAGAGATTGCAATTTAGCTACTTTCACCTTTGTATTACATTTATAGGTGGTCTCTAAAATTTTTCATGCTGACTTAGATCTCATTGTTGTTGCAACTCTAGAAAAAATGGATTCATCCATTGCCTGTTGGATTAGAAATAGAGATTTTGCATCCTTTTTCTTGTTTTCTTTAAGCTCTTCCTTTTGTGCTCAAGTTAATACTTGATGGGAAGCCTCATCCTATGGTTATACAAAGCCATTTTCTACCAAATCCCAAACATCTTGTGAGCAAAACAATGTTCTCATTTTAATTGCCCAAAAAAAATAATTCTTACCATAAAAAATGGGAATTTGGAGCTGAGAAATGCCGTTGTTTGTTGCCATGTCTCAAGGTAAAAGACCACACCTAAAAAAATATTAAATGCTATAGCATTCAATCTCTCCTCATAGATATAAACTTGTACGATTCTATTTCTGTTTCAGTCTTTCTCCTCCTTGGATCTTGTCTCCAGCGCTCTGGGTCTGCTCTCTAGCTAGCTGTGATATTCAACATATACGACTAGAATGAATAGTGGCTACAATTTATCTATATTCTCTATCCTCCAATGTGTTTTGATAGCTTACAAAGTCTATATGTGGCTGGGACCAAGGGTGATGGGATCTATGCAAGGAGGGTTGAAGTGCACCAGTTGCCCGCCCTTACACAATGATCTATCCAAACACTTCAATGCAGCCTGTGCAGACCAGAAGCACTACGATATACAAGTTTTGTTTGAATAAAAAAAACTAACAAAACCAATGTAGTTTAATACCAAACCTACACTTTGACACTAGTTTGAAGGAGAACAGATAGAAGAAAATAAAAAATTACAAAACTAACAAGTGCAGACTCAGATTACTACAGCAATCATAAAGAAATATCTTTTGAATGTTATTAATTCTTCATACTAAAATCTGTGATTAGGTCTTACATTAATAGAATTAATAATAAACAAAACTAGAAATAGACTAATGTTTAACTGATGTTGTGCATGCAAACTAAGATGACTAAAGCAATTGAACATGCAAATTGCGTGCATGATGGAGGTTAAACAGGGAGTGGAGAAATTAACTACAGTTTCTAACATTAACCTGATCTTGCATCAAAGTAGTGTTGTGGCTTGTACATGTGATGGAATAATATTTTTTCACAAGGGAAACTCCATTATTTGTTTCCCTGATTTATGATATACATTAGACGATAAAATCATTACAAGTTATTATTTGCTAATTTAATATACCTTTGTATAGATTAATTATTATTTATGATTGAAGAATATGGTTCGTCTAGTTGATTGACATTGCACAGATCTGTCAGCATTCATATGACCCATGTCCTTTGTATTGCAAAAAGACCCATACCTAATATGTTGTATTTTACACATTCATCTACTTCATTGTAGTTTGATAATGAAGTGGGAAGTCATATCTGATACGTTGTATTTTATGCATCAACATCCTCACATTCATTTTTCTGTTCACTATTAGGGAAGCAAAATGACCCCTACCCTACATACTTAATATCCATAACATGTCAAAAAAGGGTATAAGTATTTTCTCAAGCTGCCCATTGTTATCTTCATGGCTAATGATTTATGTTCTCCCATCTGTTCACTGATTTTTAAATGATCATTATGTTTGCGTTAGACTCCACACAAGTAGATGACACGGTCCACAAAGACACATAATGGAAAGTGCAAGTACAATATGTTTACTATAGTGAATTTTTTTTTAGATTTTTTATGTTAGAAGATATAATGAAACAATTTTTTTTCTATGACAATCATTTTTCAAAGAACTTAACTTGGTTGATGATCATTTCGAAATCGACTACTTCATGTCACACTTTACATGAGTTCATGAAAGAAATAAAGAAGGTTATTATTCTCAATAAGCATAAGGTTATTCTCTACAAAAGTTACACCATTGAACCATCATCTTATGATGGATTTTTTTTCAAATTACATAAATTTATGGAAGCAATAAATAATGTTTTTATTTGCAAGTGAAAGAGTATTATTTAAAAATGTTCGGCCATTAAATAATTTGATATATAAAGACATTAAGGGCATAAATCTATATCTAACATTTTTTAGGATTTTTGCATTATAAGAAAAAAAGAAATTCAAGTGTGAAATAATAAGGTGAGAGTGTTTTAACCCTAAATTTAGATGGGTCAATATAGTATAGGGTTAAGAATATAGAAATGAATAAGCATAGTGGTGATAAATAGATTTATAGTAGATTGATTAATTTATAAAATTAAATAAACAAATTCTAAATTTAATGTTGAGATATGCTAAAAAAAGAAAGTACAACTATTGACTGATATTTTAATGCAGTAGATACAAGAGTACTTTATTGGTTTATTATGCACATGCACATCTGATATGGAACATTATATAAGCAGACAAGATCTAGATTTTATATCAATCATCAAAGTGTAAAAATTTACAATCTTTAACCTCGAATGCTTATATTAGATCTAGATAATTATGTCAATGCTACTATCTATGTTGGACACAATTATCCAATATAGAATATTGACTAGATTTGAGTGCGACTACCTACAACATTCTGAGTTTTCTACCACTTTTGATTTGGTGTGTTCATATCTCATGCCTAGGTTATCTTTCTTTTTAAAAGGATCAAACCTTAGCTTTTCACCTGTGGCATGATTAGTGGACACATAATGTTGAGCTAACCTAAGGATCCCTCCATCAATAGGTATTGCCTATATAGCTAATACTCCAAAGAGGACCTCAAAGTTATGTATTTATTCCCTACATGTTGTCTAGTGTGTGTATAAAAATATAACATGTGATAAATAAGTACATATAGTGACCTAGCTTATAACTTATAAAATATGACTCATAGAGTGTTCTTACATCACTTAAAATTTGTAGATAGGCTATTCTTATGGCTAATATTGAAATAAAAAATATTAGGTGAGCTTTGCTCAGTTGAATGTTTGATTAAGTGCCTTTGGCAAGTTACCTTGTGAGTTGTTAGGTCCTTGTTAGCTGATGAATGAATGAGGGTTGACCTTGTATATATCCTTGTTATTTTAGGAAATTAATCTCATTAAATAACTTAGGCCAACCATAGGGATATGTTTTATTTGAAAATTTTATGATTTTAGGGCACTAGACACTTAGTTTATCATAAGATATTAGCATCAACATAGGCATCTGGTTCGAATGCAAGTTTCTAGGAAGATGAAAAATAGGTACACATCTAAAACTTATAGAGGATGATAAGAAGTAGTTTTATAACATTTTGAGTAAAATAGAATGCCTAGATAATAATATATGCTCAGACTAAGAGATAGGTAATAGGTACATTAGATAGCAGATGCAAGCTTTTTGATAACATGAAGGTGTTAGGAAATGAATGGTATATCTATGAGAAGTAATTACCAATTATACAAGACTGAATTACTATATAATTTAGATTTAATTTCTACATTCCCCCTTCATATAGTAATGAAACTACTAGTTTAAATGAAAATAAATGTGCACCTAGGTGAATATAACACACATTATCTTTACATGAGTCCCACTTGAGTGATTTTTTGGTGAGTGACCTATAAATTAGATCATGTTATAGTATATAATCAATGCATATAATCTACAATTTAAATAATTTTAAATGTTTGAAAGTAAAGAGAGTAAGGTTAGGAGTACACCAATGGATCACTGGCATAATCTTGACTTTTGGCTATTTGATTTGAGGAGATGTTTTATTGTGAAGCTTTGGAGTTGAGATTAGGATAATATTAAAACTTGTAAGTTAAAATATATATAAATATTAGAGGTAAATTGTCACCAACCTATGAGAAACAGTGTGTCTCCAGCTGTAAGTTGAGATTGGCTCAACTGTACAACCTAATCATACTTATAACCTGGTAAATGTGACTAATCCAGATCAACTCATACTATAAATCTGGTGGAGGTGCAATATTTGGTCACTCTATCCTATAAAATTTGTAATATTGAGTGATGTAATCACCTCAACCTTGCCAAAATTGAACCCACTACTAGGTTGATGCAAAATGTTTGGGGACAAAAAGTATGACATTCCCCCAACTTTCAAATTATTTTTACAAAAGGTGTATGCCCTTTAGAAAGCAAAGGGTGTATACCCTTTGTAAAGGGCATACACCCTTTGTAAAGCATAAAGGGCATACACCCTATATATTTTCCATTTTTTTTTGCAATCAAATTCGTAGTCATTGCATTTTACTCTTTCTCCTCTCATTGTTTGTCAAATTCATATTTATGTATACACTTTGGAGTTGTATCCCATAAATGAAATTCAGTATTTGGATTGTTACAAGTCAGGCATGTTGATTTTTGTATTTTAATTTATTTATTCAAGTAGGATTTTGAATTTAGGTTTGCATTAGATCCTCTTCCATTGCCTAAAAAATCATGTATTTCTATTTAAATTTAGATACACAAGTTCGATGGATCTATTGCATGAATAAAATGTTAGAAAAAAATCTAACATTTTGATTCTATACAAGAAGTTCAATTAAATGAGAAATACAATTCAAAACATTAACAATTATAAATAATTATCAATGGTTTGCATCACTCTTCAGTTAGTAGTGCACATATTTCCCTTGCCAATACACTAGAAACTATTTTTTATGAATTGGGAAATGTAACTTCACAACTTCATGCAATATTGCATTAAAGAGAGGCAATGAAATTATTTATTTTGAAAAATTATCATATGAAGATGTTAATGAAAAAATTAACAAAATAAGTTATGTGCACTTTATTTGTTAAGCATGAAACCAACCAACCTCCATCAACAAATTAAAAACATATTAGTATTGATTGTTGTGTTCATGAAGAGAGAAAATAACTTTTGGGATAGGTGTTGGATGGTGTTTGATGAGAATTCATGCAACAATAATGAGGTTCCATTATAATTTTTGAGAAAATTGTATTGTGAGTTTGTGTTACAAAAAATTCTAAATTATTTTGACATGAAAGCCTTCAAAAGTAGGGGAGGTGATTCTTCATTTGATAGACATGAAGTTAGATGAGACCAAAACCATCATAACCAAGCTCAGTGAAATAGAAGGACAATATCACATGCCTATATTCCTCAAATTTTGCATTGTAATGTACATATGGACACCTTTGAGGCAGTTACGAGTCTGGCACAAATTATGATTGAGGATGGTATACATACATTGAGGACTTCTACTCATCCTATAAATGGTGGTAGTGGTAGTGGTGGTGTTGGTAGTATTGGTAGTGGCAGTAATGGTTTTGGTGGTGATGGTATAGGTGCTAGTGTCCCTCTTATTCATGTTATAGTTCTTGTACATCATTACACATCATGTGGGAGGAAGTGTATAGGACTTTCTATTTAAGTATGGCATACATAGAGTACATTTATGGACACTATCATGCTAGAGTGTATTCCATTTATAGATGCTTTAATAGTGCATAACACTAGCATGTTAGAGCATATGCCACCTATAGATGTTTCAATAGTGAAGAACACTAGCATGAGAGATTCTATGCGAGATGTACTAGCTTCACCAACTCCTATCAGGCTATAACATCCTATTGTACAGGAGTTATCAACTTTAATATATGTATTTGATACACTGGTTTAATTTTAATTATAGTTTTTTATGTTTGTAGAAGAATATTAAGTTTATTTTCTAGTATGTGTTTACTTAATTGATTAATTTAATTTTTTTTACTTCTTATTTATTTTCTTGTAGAGATGATTTGTGATATTTTGGGTTGATCAACAGACCTTGAATCTATTGTAGAGACCTCAATTAGAATGGGTGTACACTATACATAGGTTTGAAAATTTTTAAATTACATATTTATTCATGTACATGTTTATTGTCCTTTGAACAAAAACTATGTTTTAAGATATATATTGTAGTCATAGATTTTTATCATATTCCTTAGATTCACACATTATTTTTTATTGGTTTTATATATGATGAGGGATGATATGGGCACACCTTATAGACAAGAATAAATTTTTGTTTATGTTGTGGGTACATTGAAGGATCTACTATCTCCACAACAGGTCATATTGTGGGTATTGGTGTGAACACATAGTAAAATTATTTTTAGTGTTAAGCAATGATATTTTATGTCATATTTACATAATTATATGCACATCTAGATCTAACGATATATGTATACTCCATAAGATTCTCCATCATGGGGGTATATGTAGTCTTGTATCTCTAGACAGCCATTTAGATGGAGTACAATGAGTGTAGAATCATTTTACAAAATTTTGTTCTTGAAAAATTTATCAAAATTTCAATATACAATTTTAATGCATTAATTTTTATATAGCATATGTTTTTCAAACATAATGAAGTTTTAGTGATTGTCGATGAAATAATGGATGAATCACATGCTAAGAGGAGAGTCTCTCCTCATATTGAGGCATCCAACACCCTTGATGCTACGTCCATACCAAAAAGTGTAATTTATTTGGAAGAAATGAGGAGTAGGAGAGCTATTTGTTGTGTAAGGGGTCTAGTTGTAGGCACAATCTATTTTGTATGCCGATATGACACACATTGTATGACTATATGGCACATTTTGTCTATGTACATGTTATGGTCTACATTTTTTATTGATATATTTTATGTTAAATTATGACATATAACTTTGCATATATCACATATATACTATTCAATAATATGATTATTTTACCTATGTGTATTTTTTATTTTGATTGTTAAATATTTACACATATTATTGGTTAATGATCATTATTAATTCATATGGGGTTTAAAAATATGCATTATTCTCCATGTTAGGTGCTTCATCATTATATATATTTTACATGTACATTGATATTTACTATTTACTTGTTTCATTTACATTTAATTACATATCAATTTACAATTGTGATGTAAGTGTACTTGGGATCAATTTCATGGACATGTAAATATTATAAATTATACTTGATCATAATTGTTAGGAAGTCTAATGATGCACTTGTGTACGTATTTATTCTTTATTATCATAACATGGTTCTCATTTACTCTTATTGTGCTTCATATTGGCACTTAAGTCTTTAGAATTAGATATTATGTTGTCACCATAAGTATTCTTTATTTGCTACATGAAATCTAGCTTATGTATGGCCTTGCTAAAAGATTATTTAAAAATAGAACATATCATGTTGTCTACATTTTTGTGCCTCATGTGGGATTTTAAGTTTTTTAGCTTAGATGATATGTCATTATTGTAAGTATTCTTTATTTGTTATGAGAGATCCAGCCTATGTAGGGCCTTGGTAAAAGATTATTGAAAAACACAACATCTCATGCTTTATGAAAATTATAAGTTTTTTATTGCTTTAATGATTAAAGGAATTTTAATCCATCTCATATTTTGCTTTAGTTACCATGCTGTAGATATTTGCTTGGTATTTTTTCACTATTATGTACAAAATTGGCATACATGGTTTTTCTCCCCCTAATCCATTCTTTGGAGAAGTCACTACACACTACTATTTTATAGTTAAAACTCCAAATCTAGTAATCAAATGCTTTATTCATCTCTTAATATAGTTTAATAAACAATACAACTTTATTTGACTGATTTTTTATGTTTATCATTTTATGGGAAATGAATATAAATAATTTTTTTGATACAAATTTTTCAATATCTAATCTAGTTCAAGCACTTGAAACAAATAATATTACATTTAAAAGTTAACTTTATTTTACTTTCTTGATCAGACATTTTTCTAAATTTATAAGTTCGAGTACACATCTTACAAAAAAAAATCATGAATTGCTCCTTTCACTTTCATCATCTGGGAGAAGCTTTACAAGATGTTTTGTATGCAAGTACACAGTAGAATTTTTAACACCATATTTGTTGGGACCCCATAACCAAATGCATCCCCATAACCATGACAACATAATATTGGTGAAAGACATGTCTCAATCCACTCTTCAAAATAATTTTCCCATATCTATGATTTGAGGGATTGATAAGTTACACACACCAAGAAACTTAATTTCTCCTAACTCTCTAATTTCATAAGTGTTAAAAATTTTCCACATGGTGGCGCATATGCAAGTGTGTTTTTGGTAATAAATAGCATATCATAGATTCAATTTGTTTGTAATACATATACACCTTAGCTTATTATATTCTGACTCATCATCCCAATCAGCAAACTGTCTACACAGACATGTTTGGAAAAGCATTTTAAGGCTAGAATGATCATTATCTTATCTTGATTAGGCCCTATGAATAAAGGTTGAAGTTGGTTAGAGACATCCATTAAGAGAATTCACTCATCCATAAGTACGCAAAATTATCAAACTTCCATATATTATTATAGCATAACTTTGAGGGCTAAAGATGAGCCATCACCCCCTACATGTGTATGGATCATTCCTATTATAAATCCTATGACAATTTGAATCTAACTCAAGATGGAAAAGTTATGGCAATGAGGTTTCTCTCATGACCAAATCTATCAGAATGGGCCAAAATTTGATCAATGGGGGCCTATATTTTAATTCTTCATCCCAATCGATGAACCATCTATGCAAACACATCTAGATAGGAATTTAAAGGATAGAATAACCATTATCTATTCTTGATCAAGCCCTAGGACCAAAATTTATAGTTGCTCAAATGTGTCCTTTAAGATAATTTAGACATCCCTAAGTGTGCAAAATGAACAAACTTTCGTCAAGCATTGAAACATAATTATGAGGTTTATAGATGAGTCACCATCTCCTAGATGTGTATAAATGAGTCTTGTAAGAAATCCTAGGATTATTTTATCTAATTTGATACAGATGAGACATGGTAACAAGGTTTATCTCAGAACCAAATCTCTTAGAATACGCCAAATGTTGGTAAGTGGGGGCCATATATTCTGACTCATCAGCCTAATTGATTAACCATATTTACAAACACACATATATAGGAATTTTAGGGCTTGAATGGCCATTTTAAAGTATCATTCAAGCCCTAGAAGTGAAGGTTATAGTTGGTTGGAGGCATCCCTTAAGAAAATTTACTAGTCCCTAAGTTTGAAAAATGACTAATCTTACGTCGAGAATTAGAGCCTAACTGTGAGGGATAGAGACAATATATTAGATCTTAGATGTGCATGGATGAGTCCTTTAAGAAAGCCCAAGATGATTTTATCTAACTTGAGATGGATGAGATGTGACAAGGAGGTTTCTCTTGCAGATAAATCTCTTAAAATGGACCAAAAGTTGGTCAACAGGGGTCATATATTCTGAGTCATCATCCCAATAGATGAATTATCTATGAAAACACATCTAGATAAGTATTTTAAGGATAGAATGACCATTTTCTCATCTCAGTTAGACCCTAGGGAGAAAAGGTTTTAGTTGTTCAGAGGCATGCCTTAAGATAATACACTCATCCATGAGTGTGCAAAATGAGCAAACTTTTGTCGAGCATTATAACATAACCATGAGGGCTAGAGATGAGTTGTTAGATCTTAAACATGCATAGATGATTCTTATAATAAACTCTAAGATAATTTTATCTAACTTGAGATGGATAAGATGAAAAAATGAGGTTTATCTTATGGAAAAATATCTTAGAATGGGCCAAAATTGGTCAATATGGGCTATATAATCTAACTCATCAGCCTAGTTAATGAACCAACTATGTAGACATATCTGAATAGACATTTTAAGGATAAAAGGCCATTATCTAGTCTCAGTCAAGCCCTAAATGTAAAGGTTGCAGTTGGTTAGAGGCATCCCTTAAGATAATTCACTCATCCCTAAGTGTGAAAAATGAACAAACTTCCATCAATCATTACAACATAATCATGAGGGATAGAGATGAGCCATCAGATCCTACACATGTATGGATGAGTCCTCTAAGAAAACCAAAGAGGATTTTATCTAACTTGATATGGATGAGATGTGATAATCATATTTTCATCATTGGTTAGTAGGGTTCATATATTCTGACTCGTCAACCCAATTTATGAACCATCCACATGAAAACATCTATATAGGTATTTTAAGGCTATCATGAGATTTTTTTGGTCTCGATCGGGCCCCAAGAGTGAATGTTGAAATTGTTGGAGGCATCCCTTAAGAGAATTTACTTGTCCCTAAGCGTGAAAAATAGGAAAACTTCCATCAATAACTGTAACATAACCATGATGGATAGAGATGAGACATCATCTCCTATACATGCATATATAAGTCCCCTAAGAGAGCTTAAGAGGATTTTATCTAACTAGATATGAACAAGACATGATAAAATGATTTATCTCATATCCAAATCTCTTAAAATGGGTTAAATACTGGTTAGTAGGGGCCATATATTCTAACTCATTATCTCAATCATTTAACTATCTATGTGGACACATCTATATAAGTGACAATTTTGACCTTAAAGGTCAAATTGTCACCCCTATCATTTGAAACATTGCCTATCATGCTAGTTTATCTTGTTGGTCAGTAGGTTTTTCTTAAAAATTCATTAAATTTATCATTTGAATCCTCGATCAATGATTTTTAAGGTCGATTAGGTGAGTTGAGTTTTTGTCCTTGATTTGTCTTTTGCTTGTCTTATAATTTTTTGGCCTTTTTGAGCCATTTTCAGTGGTGAAAAGAGCATATAGATTATTTATCTATGTCATAAAATTTTTCAAGGTAATTTTATGCATAAAATATTAATAATCAAGTTTATCACATTTTGGACTAACTTTGTCACTCATTTCCATGTAATTTTGACCATTTTTCAAACTTTAGAGAAGGTTTTGTGAGGTTTTGATGGTGTATAAATAGGAAGAATCTTAATTTAATCATGGTTTACCTTATTATACATTTTAAACACTTAAGAACATATTTTAAATGATTTTAATAAGATATCCTTAGTAAATTTATCTTTTTTAGTGCAAAAATAGACCTTTTATTGGATTCGTATAGTGCTTTAGAGGGTTTTTGTGTGAAAATAATCTAAAAGACCTAATTTCATCCCCATAAGGTCATATAAATGGTTTTAAGAGGTTATAGGTGAAAAAATGATGAAAACCTACGTTGCTCATATATCGACCTCGTTGGCAGCGCTAGAAGGGCAATTTTGAAATGCTTAATACTGAAAGAGGAAAGAGAGTTATGATTTGAAAATTTGGAAATTGTTATATGTCATAATAATATTCAAAATTGTGTCATTATTTTTCATAATTATGGATTATTATTTATGAATCATCACTATGAGTGACAATAGGTCACTATTGCATATGCATTTGAGAGGGGTTTGTTCCTATACCTATATCTCAAACTCAAAAAATGATGGAGAATAATGATTTTTAAGATGTTTTATTAAATTATTTTGTCTCCCATTAATGGTTGTTTAATTTTCTAATCATTTACATGATGAAGTTTCACTTGAAAGAAGAAGGTCTTAGTGTACAGGTTTCTTTGATTAATTCTATTGAAAATCTTGTTTTATCTTCATCGTGGACACTATAATAGGTTTCAAAGACTTCATAAATCATATTTAATCCTCAAAATTCATGGAATTCATAGTTTTTCTTGAAATATCCATCCTTCTTCATATGGTTTGCTTCTCATGGAGACTTATGGAGAATGTTTGTCATCTCCAGAGACTGAGTTTGAAGTTTGTATTGAATAAGAAATAGAAATTATCTTAAAATAAAATAAAAAGAGCCATTTATATATTTATATGTAATATGTAATGTAAAACATGATCCAAAATGCATTTTGAGAAACTTAATGGAGTGTTAAAAAAAGTTTCGTGTTTACAAATCCATTTAAAATGGCTTAAGAGATCCAAATCCATGTTGAGCAGGTATTGAAATCACTGAGAGTGTAATTGAATTCACCCAATCCCATGATATATTTAAAAATCATGGGAGATGATCAAGAACTATATATTTTCCATAGATTAGAGGATGGGTGTGAAGATAGTCAACAAGCTTTGATGATAGATCTCAAGTGTCTACAGGTTCATTGGAGTTCAAGGCTAGATAGTGATATTTTATTGAGAATGAGAGTGATGAGAAAGGTAAGAGACAATAATATTTTCTCAAATTTTGTCAATGAGCCAAATAAGCATGTACAACAATCAAGGTTCTAGTACAAGATGTAAATGATATTGATTGATCATGGAGATCCATCTCATGTAAGATTAATGATCCTAATTGAAATAATATTCAATAATTCAAGAAGGACTAATGACATCCTAGTGAAAACTCAATCTTCGGAGTTAGGTTGAGAGAGATAAAATAACTTTATTTCCTCTTGTTTGCATTTTTAAGATAGTTTTATAGAAATTAAGGGAATTGACATCTTTTTCTATCTCCTTCACTCAATCAATCTCAAATCCATAACCATGATTTCCAATCAAATTGGAGTAGACAAGTGGTATTTTGAGCTTTAATACATGTAAATCTTAAATATTAGTCTCTCAACTCCTCCTCAGTCTATACAATGGTGAAAATCATCACCTACAACTAAGTGAAGAAGATGCTCTTAAGGATGGAAATGGTAAATTAATCTCTTCACAACCAAGGTCATGGTGAGTAGAGGAAGTATGTAAGGTGAATGAAACAAGTATCAAACACTAATTCACATCATGAGTCTTCCTCAAAGCTTTAAAACTTATCACATCATGATGTACCCTATCATTGTCCGTACAATGTGTCTATCAAGCTTCTTGAAGACTAAGTTGTGGGAAAATGAGACTAAAAGTTTCACTTTGAATAAAAATTTATGAGTAGGAATTCAAGAGTGAACATGAGTTTATTAGATGTATTTTTGATCAACTTGTTTCTCATTACTAATTTCAATATCCAAAATCACCTACAGTCCATATAGTGTTCAATCAACACTCATAGTGATGTGATCAAGAAGTGAATAAAAAATGATATGTATGGAGTGATATTTAAAGGTTATTAAATAATGTAATGAGTTTTCTAGATGCTATGAAATTATTAGTTTCAATCTTAGGAACACTTATAACCTCCCAATTTGATTTTACAACTAAGTCAATTAGTAGACATGCTTTGAGCACACTAAACAAGTTTGAAGCTATGTCTTAGGAAGCTAAGATGAGTTTAAGGGAAAGATAAATGTGATAATATGGAATTGGTCAATTCATGCATACATTGGAAAGTAATAAAGGGTTTTTTTGACCATATACCCATACCCCGTGAGGAACTTAGACTTTTTGAGGTAAAGTATGGAATAACGCAATCTTAGAATGTTTAAGAAGCAAACAGTGCTTTGGAGTTGGAAGGGATTGAAACTTTAACAGGAATAGGGTAATGGGAGATGTTTAAGTAACTTAAATAAGATTTCCATTGGGTAAATATTCAGTGATATCACTACAAACAAGATTCTAAATTGATTGGAAGGCATACAAGATATGTACGAATAGGAGATATCAGATTTGAGAGTATGACCTTAAAGTGTTAATGTATCAAAAGAAGAATTGTGAGATATATCCCAATGACTTGGGAGAGTTAAATAGTTTAAAATTGATCCTAAATCACAATTTCAACATTCAAAATACCCCTTCAATTTCTGATCAACACCTACATCTATATCATTCAAGTTTATCATCATGAGATTATGTTAGGTGGGAAAGAGATGATTATTATACATTGTAAGTTTGTTGATCAAAAAGGTTTATTAAATATTATAAGAGGAATTTAATTATTAATAAAGAAGTAATTAAAGCTAAAAGACACTAATTTGAGGTCTAAGCATAATATTATATTCTATTTCAATCATCTACAGTCATGACCTCTGGATGGAGATTGGTATCATTATATACATTATGCATGAATCTAGGCGAGATAGGAGAAAAGAGACAAAGTTAGAATTTATAAATGGGAAATATTGTTTATTTGGAACTATCAGAGGTCTTAATCACCTTTACCTTCTCCTTATAAGCTTAAATTTAGTCTAGACATTACTTACGACCGTCTTATTTTGGATTAAATAGTGGATTGCAAAGATGGTTGGATAGAGGTGGTTGATAGGTCTATGAATATTAATGAATAATTTAAAGGAATAAATAAAATTTTATAAACTCAAATAAACTACAAGTAATATCTCACTCTCCTTCATTATAGTCCTAGTGAACCCAAGATCACCACATACAACCACTAGGATATATTTGATTGTATGTTGACACTTAGTAGGCAGAATTGAGAAGAGAGTGATTTGTTTTGATGGTTAGAAGAAGTGTATGAAGGTATTTAGTAGTCTAAACATATTAATGTCATCATGGAGGATCTATAATATCTCACGATTGCAATTCACTTCTTCCATAATCAAACAACCACCTACAACTGGGTTACTCTTTACTATGTAGTTACGAAGATTGCTTTCAAGTGAAATGGACCAACAATAATGATCAAAGATAATTATAGAATATTGAATCACATGCTGAGGGAGTATAAAAGTTCTAATTATGGCCTTCATTGGATATTAAACTCAAAACCCAGGTAGGAATTCTAGTATGGACTAGGGGACTTGTACATAAATTGATGAAGAGAAGCTTATGTGAAGAATAAGGAAGTGTTAGGGTGTTTTCATAAGGTAATATTGGGTTTATCAGGTTCCTAAAAACCTAATGCATGTTATTAACACCCTAAATAACACTTATAAACATGTAAAATGTTAGATCACCACCTACAGCTACTAGGATTGCCTACATGGCTAGTGAAGTAAATAGGCCTTAATAGGTTAGAAAGCCATTCAAATACCAATTAAGATTAAAAATGGAATAGGATATCATGTTTAAGGTTAATGGAGGTCACATATCCCTGATCAAATTTTCAATCTAAGCAGAAAAGGGATAAAATATAGAGCTAGGGTCAAAAGGGATGCTTTGACAAGAAACCCTCACTCTCAACCAAGGAGGTTGTAGAGGGTATAGAGGAAAAAAGGGATGAAGGAGAGAATAGGATAAATTAAAAAGAGTTTTTTATACCTCCATGAGTCATTTTAACTCAGAATCAAATGTTAAAATGTCAATTTATCTTGCTTTCTCTCCTATGCCTCATAGAATGTAACTTTTCTACTCAAGGACCTCTAACTTTTGCTTGGATATTTCATGAGAAGATACATGGTTGGTAATTAAATTAGGGGAATTTAATTAACCATATTCCCTTGAAAAACATGGATAAAATAGTTCATTAAAGGCCATGTCATTTATGAACTATCGTTAAGAAGTTCAGGCACTCACAGGCTTCCTAGAAAACTATTCAAGGAAGATTGACTTTAAAATCACCTATAATGACTTGAAATGATCCTAAAACCTACCAAACATTGTTTTAAACTCTTTGGATATTCTTCACCTAAAATTTGGTTGTACCTTAACTTGTTCAAAATAGTACAAAAACTATACTTTTCTTGATTTTGAGCTAAAACAGGGGTTCTAAAGAGTGTGAAATGATGCCAATAAATGGGGGAGGTATTTAAAGAATTAGGTTACCTTTCCAAGCTCAAAAATATAGAAATTTTTTATCATAATTTCCCAAACCATTTAGATATTTTGGGCTAGTCAAAAAATTCTTCAAAAAGACAAGTTTGCTAATGGCCATTTCAAGGTTCTTATACCTCCACCATGTTCCAATCTACTAAATTTGACATAGGGAACGGTGATATCATGGGAAAATAAATTTTTATTGGGCAGTTTAACAAATTTTGGGGTTCTTAGGAGCAATATCTTCACTTTCTCAAGCTAAGAGGGATAATTAGGCCTAATTTTACTAAAATAATAAAATAGAAAGTATATCTACACTCAAAGTTAGGCCCCCAAATTTTCCATGGAGATGTAAGGGAATAGATGGTATCTATAAATTTTCTTGGTTTATATCATCTCCAATTTCTCCCAAACAAGGATATTTAAAAAAATATGGATACAAGGAATTGAGGAGAAATGTAAGATTTTGGTGCAAAATTAGGTATTTTTGGGATCTTGATGACTCCAATGGCCTTGTTCCAAGTCTGATATGTTGTTAAAGAGCCATCCATGGAATAAATTTGTAGACTTGGAGTAAAAAATCCCCTTTTCCCTTATATGCCTTGGTGAATAATGATAAATTTAAGGGTCTAAAAGACTAAATCAATGTATATGATTCTTAATAGGCCTTAACAAGCTGATACATGAAATGGTATGCCATATTTAGGCTTGGAATAAGTCATGAAAGGGGTTGAATTGACGGTGAACAAGTGTCAAAATGTCTCCAAACTCCAAAATAACTCTTCCTCCTTCCTACGCCATCTTTGAGGAATAAATCAAACTTGGCTTGGAGATTCTTTTAGGAGTCTAATAAAATTAGAACACCAACATGCAATAGTTTAGGAGGTTTAAGAAGACTTGTTCCAAGCATGAAGACATATTTTCAAGGGTGATGACTTCTTCTCCAAGAATATAGTGAGTTTAAGAAAGAATCAAGGCACCTATGTTGGTCAAACACCACAAATCAAGGAGGAGGACTTGTTCCAGATTTCTAAAGTAATGAAAACAGAAATGATCTTCCATATTCCAAAGGATAGAGGAAATAGTAATAATTAAATGCTATGTCAGGTTTTGAGGAAGATAAAGTGAAGGTTTTATTTCCTAGTTTAGTGGGATCTTGTCTCATTCTCTCTATATGTAATCCCATTTTTGGCATTTGAAGGATCCTGAACCTATGTTGTGGTAAGGAAATACCTAGAAAACACTTGTACTTGTCTATTTTTAATGATTAAAACATAATTCATGCCTCCTCAAAGCTTGGTTAGTGTATTTTCAGGGTTGTTGATGAATGTTAGTGATAGCATAGACTTATTTTCATTTTGTCCTTTCCTCACCTATTTTCAAGTGTTATCTCATCCTTATAGGTTATGTAGTGTACTTTAATCATCTTATTTCTATTGCAAGTGCAAGATTTATTTAGTGTATTTGAGACACATATTGAATAGGTGCCTTAGATCATGCATCAAGCCTGAGACTCTATGTGAAACGTTAATGTTTGGAGGCTTTCATTTAAGAAGTGTAATCAGCTTTATGTACTCATTCAACCTTCTTAATGTATCCTACAGAAATAGACATCATATTTTGGTGTATCACCCCAGTTACATAGGTTTTCCTTCTAGATTACCTTCTTCCATTTTTCCTTGAATGATGGTAGTGTAAATTAGGGATCATAACTAGTACATCAATGTGATCCATCCCTCAGAATCTAGAGATTCAATATAACTATTAGGATACCCACCACCTAATATTGTCTCCATGTTACTTCAATTATGAAGGCCTAAAACTTCCTTCACAAGGGTGCAAGTCTAGTAGTAAAAAAAAATTGGCATACCTGTTAAGACACGTAGGAGTTGGTCTGGATGAAATTACAATTTTTGAAGAAATATTCATGAATTATTTGGTGACTCCAAGCTCAAGCAATTGATTCTAATAATCTGGGAATAGTTTGCAAGTAAGTCTATTTTAATTTCCCTTTCTTGATGTTGTTTTCATGGTTGTGTATGAGGAAAATTCATATGCTATATTTCCTTATCAGCCTTAAAATGAGTTATATCATCTTTATGATGAATCATACCAACCTTTTCATTATTTTTATGAGCCTTGTTATCATCTTAATTAGCAATACCAAGAGTTTTATCAAAATGATGAACCTTGTCAACTTTCTCATGATCATTACTATCAAGAGAATGACTCTTACCTTCCTTGTGAACCATATAAACCTTATGAACATATTTGAAATTTCCCATATGGATATGATGATTCATATGAGAAACCTTGTTTTCAAGAAATAATGGATGAGATAGAGCTCAAAATACTAGCATACACATGAAAAGTTTGTTTAACCTCTCAGTATGAGGAAGTGAGTGGGATATTTAAAAATGTGTCCAATGATCTAAAGAAGAGGAATGTGTTGTGTAATCTTGTATTGGAGAAGGTGAAGGCTTGGGAGAGGCAACAAAGTGAGTTGAACAAGTTTTTTCAAGAGCCCTCTAGTATTCCTTACTAGTCTTTTTGTGTTATTTATTCTTGTGAAGTTCTTAACCATTCTTAGTTTGATCCAAGGGAGATTCCTAGTTAGATTCAAGAGTAGACTCATATTCCTATTCATGAACCTAATAAAGTTACTAAACCTTCTTGTATTTCCACTTCTTCCTTACTCATCCCTCAAGTTGAAGTTATTTATGAGGACAAGGAGGTTTAATATTTTAATAAGGTGATGGCCAAGTGGAAGGAGTAGAATGTAGAGGTATTTAAGAATTTATATTTCCCTCCTCTCTAAGACTCCATAGATAATCCCATTACCCTCAATATCCTAAGATATGATCATGAGCAACCTTCCATATCTCACGCCCCCTCTCAAATGAATGAATTCCATCACCCTCCTGCCATCTTCCTTCATCAATAAAATCTTGTTATATGGAGGATAGAGAAGGGGGTTATAGCTACACATGATATTATTGGAGAGTGTGAAGAGGATGTGTCAAATGTGTATGAGGACGAGTTTTTCATTGATACTTCACTTAGGGTACAAGTTGAGAATCAGGTTACAGTTGGTCTTGAATAAGATATCTCAAGCATGTACGGGAATGTTGGTCTTGATGTAGAACTCTATGAGATAGTACAAGCTAAATTCATAGATGAATTTGATATATATCCTACTGAGCAAGATCAAGACTCCATTCAAATTGATCTTATTCAGGTTGATCAAAGTGAAGAACAAAAGGATGATTCATAGTTGCATATTGATTTTCTATAAGAGATTGAATAGTTTTGTAAGGATATGTTACCCATTGGAGAGCATGCTCATGATAAGGTTGATCAAGATTCATTCATTGAAGACCATGATGTAGATTGGGTTGACTATTCAAAGCTCCTTTATTATTTTATTAATTTTAAGAAAATAAAGGTTTAATTCCTATTTAATAAAGGACTAAGCAATATAAATTAGTAAATAAATGTGCAATAATTATCCTACTAATTTGTATAAATAGATTATACTTTTTCCTTTTCTAAATATAGTAAGAATGAGAGAGATTATAACTTAGCTTATTTTGGCTAATCTAGGTTGAGACAAGGTCTGATACTAGAGGAGCAGGATTGAGAAACAGTAAAAAATAGATCCTTGGACTTCATTTTTGGGTTGGAAAAGAGCACTAAATATAGGAAACCCTACTATCTGATGATGTAATCCAATTCTAACATTTTTGTCTTGAGGTTCAAAGCTTTTTATGTTTTGTTTAAAATGCTTGTGTTACCCTATCACTAATATATTAGGTTCTAGGACCTCGCAGAGCTTGTTGTGTGCCTAATTTAATCTTCAAAACCTTTAGGAGATCTTGGTTCCTGAACTTGAATGCTAACTTTGGAAAGAAAGAGAAAGGGTTAGTGTGTAAAAGATACGTTGGATGCACCTCACACCCCATGTGGGCACATTGCCTACATACCAATACTTCAAAGAGGGATCAAGCTAATGTATTTCTCCCATTAAAGTTCTTGGTGAAATTTTTGTATGATCAATGCAGTTAGAATGCAAAATTGGATGTGTTTCAACTAGCGAAGGACTAGTGCAATGACTTGAGTAGGATTAAATTAATGTTAGAAGGTTGTATGCAAAGAATCAAGAGGAGTACTTGAGTGTACTTGCTTATATTCTTGCATATCTCTTGTAAATGAGTTCCCACCCTTCTAAATGGACTTTGAATGACCTTATATAAAGGAATTAATGATCATGGGTTAGATGAATTTGGGTGAGGTCAATAGGGATAATGATAAGGATATAGGAAAATTTGACTGTTGGAGGCCAAAATGAGCTTAATGGAAAGTGCGAGTTCAATATGTTTGTTATTAGTCAAAGACACATAATGGAATGTGCAAGTTCAATGTGTTTTCTATTAGTGTAAAATTTTTTATAAGATATAACAAAATAATTTTTTTCTATGACAACCATGTTTGAAATAACTTAACTTGGTCAATGATCATTTGGAAATCAACCACCTCACATCACACTTTACATGAGTTCATGAAAGAGATAAATAAGGTTATTATTATCAACAATTGTAAGGTTATTATCTACAAGATTTACACCATTGAACCACCATCTCACGATGGACTTTTTTTCAAATTACATAAATTTATGAAAGAAATAAATAAGGTTTTTATTTTCAAGTGAAAGGGTATTATTTGAAAATGTTTAGCCATTAAATTATTTGATATATAAAGACATTAAAGGAATAAATATATATCTAACATCTTTTGGGATATTTATGTTATAGGAAAATAAGAAATTCAAGTGTGAAATAATAAGGTGAGAGTGTTTTAACCCTAAATTGAGATGGGTCAATATAGTATAGGGTTAAGAATATAGAAATGAATAAGCATAATGGTGATAAATATATCTATAGTAAACTAATTAATTTATAAAATCAAATAAACAAAATACTGTGGGAAAGAAAGAGAAAGGGTTAGTGTGTAAAAGATACGCTAGATGCACCTCACACCCCATGTGGGCACATTGCCTACATACCAATACTTCAAAGAGGGATCAAGCTAATGTATTTCTCCCATTGAAGTGCTTGGTGAAATTTTTGTATGATCAATGCAATTAGAATGCAAAATTGGTCAATATAGTATAGGGTTAAGAATATAGAAATGAATAAGCATAATGGTGATAAATAGATCTATAGTAAACTAATTAATTTATAAAATCAAATAAACAAATTTTAAATTTAATGTTGAGATATGCTAAAAATAGAAAGTAAAACTATTGATTGATATTATAATGCATTAGAAATAAGAGTACATTGTTGGTTTACTATGCACATGCAGATCTGATTCAGAACATTATAGAAGTAGACTAGATCTAGATTCTATATCAATCATCAAAGTGTAAAAATTTGCATTCCTTAGCCTCGAATGCTTGTATTAGATCAAGATAATTACGTAAATGATACTATTTATGTTAGACATAATTATCTAATATGGAATATTGACTAGATTTGAGATTAAGTACCTACAACCTTCTTATTTTTCTGCCATAGGTTATCTCTCTTTGAAAAATGACCAAACCTTAGCCTTTTCACCTGTGGCATGATTATGGAGAAAATGGGTTAGTGGCACATAATTTTGAGCTAGCCTAAGGAACCCTCTATCAATAGGTATTGCTTATATAGCTAATACTCCAAAGATGACCTCAGAGTTATGTATTCATTCCCTACATGTTGTCTAGTGTGTGCATAAATAAGT
The DNA here is from genome assembly GCA_037957365.1 of Torreya grandis. Taxonomy (NCBI): domain Eukaryota; kingdom Viridiplantae; phylum Streptophyta; class Pinopsida; order Cupressales; family Taxaceae; genus Torreya; species Torreya grandis. The sequence continues at coordinate 2,330,851 of JARHVA010002633.1, read as the reverse complement.
AAATATAGTGACCTAGCTTATAACTTAGAAAATATGACTCATAGAGTGTTCTTACATCACTTAAAATTTTTAGATAGGCTATCCCTATGGCTAATATTGAAATAAGAAATATTATGAGAGATTTTCTCACTTGAATGTTTGATTAAGTGCCTTTGTTAGGTTACCTTGTGAGTTTTTAGGTCTATGTTAGGTGATGAATGAATGAGGGTTGACCTTGTATATATACCAATTATTTTAGGAAATTGATCTCATTAAAGAACTTAGGTCAACCATAGGGATATATTTCATTTGAAAATTTGATGACTTTAGGGCACTAGACACTTAGTTTATCATAAGAGATTAGCCTCAACATAGGCATCTAGCTGGGATGCAAATGTCTAGGAAGATGAAAAATGGGTACACATCCAAAAATTATAGAGGATGATAATAAGTAGGTTTATAACATTTTGAGTAAAACAAAATGCCTAGACATCATAATAACATATGTTCAGACTAAGAGATAGGTAATAGGTACAATAGATAGCAGATGCAAGCTTTTCAGTAACATCAAGGTCTTAGGAAATGAATGTTACATCTATGAGAAATACTTACCAATTATATAAGACTAAATTACTATATAATTCAGATTTAATTTCTACATTCCCCCTTCATTTATTAATGAAATTACTAGTTTAAATGAAAATAAATGTGTACCTAGGTGAATATAACACACCTTATCTCTATGGGAATCCCACTTGAGTGATTTTTTGGTGAGTGACCTATAAATAAGATCATATTATAGTATATAATCAATGCATATAATCTATAATTTACAAAAATTTAAATGTTTGAAAGTAAAGAGAGTAAGGATAGGAGTACACCAGTGTATCACTAACATAATCTTAACTTTTTGAACCAAAACTCAGAATCCTTGGTTGAAAGATAATTCAAGAAACAATAACAACACAATTTTAATAATGCTATCTCTGAGAAGAGATGTTTTATTGATCAAATTTGTAAGCCCAAACATATGCCTATCTTTGAGAAGAGATGTCTAATTTCTATTTCGGGTTACATATTCATTTATACAAATTTTAAAGGTAGGAGGAAGATGTGGAAGGTCACCAATACCAAGCAAGATTAAGTGGTTTGACTTCCATGATTTAAAACAATATAGAATTTGAGGAATTACTATTTTTAGAAACTTACTATTTTTAGATTGCACTACTAAAATTGAAATTTAGGGCACTTATATTTGACTTTTGGGGGTCAAAACTCACTAAGCAAAGCTTAGTGACATATCATGTTGTTCCCCTCATTATTATCTTTCCAAAAATTCAAATGGGGAGTCAAACGGAGCTATAGTGCAAAATTTATGGCTCCAAAAACTTCTGCCACTAATTGGGGTAGAACCATCACCTGAATTATCACCAAAAACATTGCTCAAATCATTCCTCCCTCATTAAGAACCAATGGTTACCATTACATCAATATTTGTCATCAAGTGTGGTATTTATATTTTGATTTCATTTTTGATGTATACTTAGAATGGACTATGTTTTATGGCATTGTGCTTTATGGAGTTGTACAGATCCTGATTATTCACTATTTTTATTTGACCATTAGTATATGGATGGAAGGCCATGAACTTATTCATCTTGGTATATATTTGCTTTTGTTGTCATGTTTTTTGTGTAGTTAGGGCTGCAACATTAGCCCTTTTGGATTCTTTTGGCTTGACCACCATGAGAATGAATTTCTTGGCACTAATCAAGAAAACAAATGTAGAAGGTAGTACCTCTCACACCCTATAACACCATGTTCCAAAACTTAGGTTGATCCTTCAAGTTATTGATTCATAGATGCCATGTTGATCATACGTGAATGACTAACCAAAGAGTCTATCACAAACATCTAGATTGACCACATCACATAAGACCTCATCTTGGAAAGGTTTTATTGCATATGAGAGAAGACATTAGTGGGTGACACTAAATTTTCTCCCTAGACTCAACCATGTAATACAGTATGGCTTTGGGTGAGGCTTAGTGGAAATATTTAATCTTTTCACAACATTAGCATAGATTAAATTCTTTTGACTCCCACTATCAAGAATGAAAGTCAAAGGCTTACCTTTCACCCATAACTTAGAGTGAAACAACCTTTCCTTGTCATTTGGCCTCTCCTCATGGGTCTATGATGAAGCAACGATGGAATAGGGATCATCATCTACAATATCTTATTTATACTCTTTGACTATAAGGTGTGTATGAGGTAGAGCAGTAGATATTGAGGACTATGAATTAGAAAGTAGGGACTTGATGGATCGACATTCTTCTTTAGAGTGCATTTTAAATTTGTGGTAATGACACCATTTCTTAGTCTTCCCTTCCTTTTGCTTCCCATTTTGACCTTGTGTTTGACTTTCTTTATTACTTTTCTATTTTTTAGGCTGACTCTTTGTATTCATTCTTCCATGCTTCTATTCAATCTTCACCATGAACCTATATGCCTCACCAAGGGTTTCTAGATTGAAGAGTTCCATATCCCCTCATATATACCATTGTAGTCCATCATTATATTTGAGAACCTTGTGTTTCCCACTTTCCTGGATGCCCAATCTCATAGATAGAGAATGAAAAATGTTAGTGTAATCTTGAACAAACTATTCCTTACCTTGGTGAAGTTGTTGCCACTCTATATATAGATAATCATATACTCCAATGGGGTAGTATTACACCTTTATAGATTCTATGAAATTATCGCACGTAGGTTATACCTCAAGCCAATATCATCTATATTGAATCTCTTCTTGTACACTTCCCACCAATTTTTGACAGGAAATGATGCTTTCAAAAGAGCAAAAGTAATCTTCTCTTTATCGATGAATTTATTTTTAAAGAAATAGAAAGACATTTGATCCAACTAATTTTCTACTACATCAGTATTGATTTTGCCTCCAAATGTAGGGATATCAAAATTCACATAAACCTTGAAGGGTGTGGGGGGTACTGAAAGGATGTGGGGGTGCAGGTGAGGATCCAAAATTTCCCATCAATATTTGTTGGAGAATTTGAGTGAATTTTTGTAGCATCTGTGTTTTATACTATTGGAGGGATTCATTCATGATTTTATTACAAGGATCAGATGTCTCAGTGTTGTCTACCATTTGAAGTCATTTGGAGTGAATAGGTGGATAGTTTGGAAGCTCTATTGTTTTCAACCCAAGCTTCTTGTAGCTTGACCTCATCCTCAAGATCATACACTCTCAAGACAAACCACTCTGATACCACTGATCCAAAACATGGAAGCTTTGGTTGAAATATAATTCAAGAAATAAGAGAAATACATTTGTAATATGCTATCTTTGATAAGAGATGTTTTATTGATCAAATTTGCAAACCTAAACATATGCTTATCTCTAAGAAGAGATGTCTGATTTCCATCTCAGGTTACATCTCCATTTATACACATTTTTAAGGTAGGATATGGATGTGTAAGGTCACCAATCTCGAGGGTGATTAAGTGGTTTGACTTCCACGATTTACAACAATAAAAAATTTGAGGAATTACTATTTTTAGACTACACTACTAAAAATGAAATTTGGTGCACTTCCATTTAGTTTTTGGAGGTCAAAACCCACCAATCAAATCTCCATTCCATCTCATGTTTTTTCCCTCAATCTTAGATTTCCAATGGTTCAAATGGGGAGTCAAATGGAGATATGGTGCAAAATTAATAGCTCCAAGAAGTTCTGCCACCAATTAGGGTAGAACTGTCACCTGAATTGTCACTTGAAATATTGCTCAGATCATTCCTCCCTCCTTGAGAATCAATGGTCCCCATTGCATCAATATTTTTCATCAAGTGTGGCAGTTTTATTTTGATTTGATTTTTGATACATACATAGAATAGACTGTGTTTTATGGAGCTATGCTTTATAGAACTATATAGGGCCTGATTGTTCACAATTTTTATCTGGCCATCAGTCTGTAGATGGAATGCCATGAACTTATTCATCTTGGTATCTATTTACTTCTATTATCATGTTGTCTTTGTGGTCAGGGCTACAACATTGGCCCTTTTGAATTCATGTGGCTTGACTACCATGAGAATGAATTTCTTGGCACTAATCAGGGACATAGATGTAGAAGGTGATACCTCTAGTACCATGTAGTACTGTGTTCCATGAATGAGGGTGATCCTTCAAGTTATTGATTCATAGATTCCATATCAATCATACATGAATGGCTAACTAAATAATACATCATAAACATCTAGATTGACCATATCATATAAGACCTCATCTTGAAAAAGTTTAATTGTATATGAGAGAAGACATTGGTGGGTGACATGAAGGTTTCTCCCTAGACTCAACCATCCAATATTGTATGGATTTGGGTGAGGCTTCATAGACAAATTTAGGCTTTTCACAACATTATCAAAGATTAAATTATTTTGACTCCAACTAAATGAAATACAGAGGCTTACCTTTCACCCATAACTTATAGTGAAACAACCTTTCCTTTTTGTTTGGTCTCTCCTCATGGGTCTGTGATGAAGCAATGGTGGCATTGAGCTTAACATCTACAATTTATTCTTCATCATCTTTGACTACAACATGTGTATGAGGTAGAGCAGTAGATGTTGAGGACTGTGACTCAGAAAGTAGGGATTTGATGGCTAAACATTCTTATTTGGAGTGCATTTCATCATTTTGCTTCCAATTCTAGCCTCGTATTTGACCTTCTTTATCACTTTTTCATTTTTTAGGATGGCTCCTTGTATTCATTCTTTAATGCTTCTGCTCAATCTTCACCATGAACTTGTATGTCTTAATGAGGGTTTGTAGATTGAAGAGTTCCATCTACCCCCATATATACCATTGTAGTCCACCATGATATTTGAGAACATTATGTTTCTCACTTTCCTAGATGCCCAATCTTGTAGATAGAGAATGAAAAATGTTAGTTTAATCTTGAACAGATTGTCCTTTAACTTGATGAAGTTGTTGCCACTCTATATACCAATCATCATATGTTCCAATGGGGTAGTATTCTTCCTTTATAACTTCTATGAAATCATCATATGTAAGTTCCACCTCAAGGCCAATATCATCTGTACTAAATCTCTTCTTGTACACTTCCCACCAATTTTTGACAGGCAATGATGCTTTCAAAAGAGAAAAAGAGATCTTCTCTTTATCGATGAATTTATTTATAGAAAAATAGAAAGATAATTGGTCCAACCAATTTTATACTACATCAGCATTGATTTTTCCATAAAATGTAAGGATATCAAAATTCACCTAAACCTTGAAGGGTGTTGGGGTACTGAAAGGATGTGGGGGTGCATATGAGGAACCAAAATTTACCATTGAGATTTGTTGGAGAATTTGAGAAAAATGTTTTAGTATCTATATTTGCTACTATTAGAAGTCTTTATTCACCATTTCATTGAAAGTATCTGATGTCTTAGTGTTGTCCACCATTTGATGTCATTTGGAGCAAATAGGTTGATAGTTTGGAAGCTCTCTTATTTTCCACACAAGCTTCTTGTAGCCTAACCTCATCCTCAAAATCATACACTCTCAAGACAAACTGATCTAATACCACTGATCCAAAACTCAAAATCTTTAGTTGAAATATAATTCAAAAAATAAGAACAACATAATTGTAATGATGTTATCTCTGAGAAGAGATGTTTTATTGATCAAATTTGTAGGCCCAAACATATGCCTATCTCTAAGAAGAGATGTTTAATTTTCATTTCGAGTTACATCTTCATTTATACACATTTTTAAGGTAGGAGGATGATTTGAAGGGTCACCAATCTCGAGGGAGATTAAGTGGTTTGACTTCCATGATTTATAAAAATACAAAAATTGAGGAATTATTATTTTTAGATTACACTACTATAATTGAAATTTTGGGCACTTCCATTTGGTTTTCAAAGGTCAAAACACACTAAGTAAAGATTTGTGCCATCTCATGGTGTTCCCCTCATCCTTAGCTTTCCAATAGTTTAAACACAAAGTCAAATGGAGTTATGGTGCAAAAATTATGGCTCCCAGATGTTCTGCCACCAATTGGGGTAGAACTGTCACTAAATTGTCACTTGAAATATTGCTCAGATCATTCCTCCCTCCTTGAGAATCAATGGTCCCCATTGCATAAAGATTTTTCCTCAGGTGTGGTAGTTATATTTTGATTTTATTTATGATGCATACTTGGAATGGACTATGTTTTGTGAAGATGTGCTTTATGCAACTATGTAGGCCCTGATTGTTCACCATTTCTATTTGACCATTAGTCTGTGGATGGAAGGCCTTAAACTTCATCATCTTGGTATCTATTTTATTTTATTATTGTGTTATTTATGTATTCAAGGCTATAACATTAGCCCTTTTGGATTCTTGTGGCTTGACCACCATGAGAATAAATTTCTTGGCACTAATCAGAGAGATAGACGTAAAAGATGGTACCTCTGGTACCTTGTAGTGTCATGTTATAATAGTGAGGGTGATCCTTCGAGTTCTTGATTCATAGATGCTATGTGATCATACATGAATGGCTGATCAAAGAGTATATCACAAACATCCATATTGACCACATCACATAAGACCTCATCTTGGAAAGGTTTTATTGCATATCAGAGAAAACATTAGTGGGTGACACAGAGGTTTCTCCCTAGACTAAACCATCCAATACTATATGGATTTGGGTGAGGCTTCATGGATAAATTTAGGCTTTTCACAATATTATTAGATATTAAATTCTTTTGACTCCCATTATCAAGAATGAAATGCAGAGTCTTACCTTTCACCCATAACTTAGAGTGGAGCAACCTTTCCTTGTCATCTAGCCTCTCCTCATCAGTCCATGATGAAGAAACGATGGCATCAAGCTCAGTATCTACAATCTCTTCTTCATCCTTTTTAACTACATGTTGTGTATGAGATAGAGTAGTAGATGTTGAGGACTGTGACTCAAAAAATAAGGACTTAATGGGTCGACAATATTCCTTGGAGTGCATTCCAGATTTGTGGTAATCACACCATTTCTTAATATTTCTTTCCTTTTGCTTCTAATTTTGGCCTTGTGTTTGACCTTCTTTGTCACTTTTCTATTTTTTAGAATAACTCTTTTTATTCATTCTTCCATGATTCTAATCAATCTTTGTTGTGAACTTGTATGACTCATCAAGGGTTTCTAGATTGAAGAGTTCCATCTCCCCCCATATATACCATTGTATTCCACCATGATATTTGATAAACTTATGTTTCTCACTTTTTTAGATGCCTAATCTCATAGATAGAAAATGAAAATTATCAGTGTAAACTTGAATAGATTATTCCTTACTTTGGTGAAGTTGTTTCCACTCTATATATAGATCATCATATGCTCCAATGGGATAATATTCTTCTTTTACAACTTCTATGAAATCATCCCAAGATGGTTTCATCTCAAGACCAATATCATCTATACTGAATCTCTTTTTGTACACTTCTCATCAATTTTTGATAGGCAATGATGCTTTCAAAAGATCAAAAGTGATCTTCTCTCTATCAGTGAATTTATTTACAGAAAATTATGAAGATAATTGATCCAACCAATTTTTTACTACATCAACATTGATTTTGCCTTTAAAGGTAGGGATATAAAAATTCACTTGAACCTTAAATGGTGTTGGTGTACTAAAAGGATATGGGGGTGCAGATGAGGATCCAAAATTTCCCATCGAGATTTCTTAGAGAATTTGAGGGAATTGTTGTAGCAACTATGTTTTCTATTATTGGAGGGATACATTCATCATTTTCTTCAAAGGATTGGATGTCTCAATGTTGTCTACCATTTGAGGTCATTTGGAGCAAATAGGTGGATAGTTTGGAATCTCTATTTTTTTCAACTCAGCTTCTTGTAGCCTGACCTCATTATCAAGTCATACACTCTCAAGACAAATTGATCTAATGCCACTGATCCAAAGCTCATAAGCTTTGGTTAAAAGATAATTCAAGAAATAAGAATAACACAATTTTAATAATACTATCTCTGAGAAGAGATGTTTTATTGATCAAATTTGCAAGCCTAAAAATATGCCTATCTCTTAGAAGAGATATCTAATTTCCATTTTGGGTTACATATTTATTTATACACATTTTTAAGGTAAGAGGATGATTTGGAAGGTCACCAATCTAGAGGGAGATTAAGTGGTTTGACTTCTATGATTTACAACAATACAGAATTCAAGGAATTACTATTTTTAGAAACTTACTATTTTTAGAGTGTACTACTAAAATTGATATTTTAGGCACTTACATTTTGTTTTTAAAAGTCAAAACCCATATATCTAAGCTCTATGCCATCTCACAATGTTCCACTCATTCTTATCTTTCTAACAGTTTAAACGGGGAGTCAAACAGAGTTATGGTGCAAAAGTTATGGCTCCCAGAGGTTGTTCCACCAATTAGGGTACAACCATCACCTAAATTTTCACCTAAAATATTGATCAGTTCATTCTTCCCTCGTTCATAAGCAATGGTCCCAATTACATCAAGATTTGTCATCAAGTGTGGCAATTATATTTTGATTTGATTTTTGATGCATACATAGAAAGGACTATGTTTTGTGGAGCTATGTTTTGTGGAGCTGTGCATGGCCTAATTGTTCACCGTTTATGTCTAACCATTAGTATGTGGATGGAAGGTATGAAATTATCTATCTTGGTATCTATCTTATTCTATTGTCATGTTTTTTATGTAGTCAGGGTTACAACATTAACCCTTTTGGATTCCTATGGCTTGACTATCACGAGAATGAATTTCTTGGCACTAATCAAGGAGATAGATGTAGAAGGTGGTACCTTTGGTATCTTATATCATCATTTTCCAAGAGTTAGAGTGATCCTTTGATTTCCTAATTCATAGATACCATATCGATCATACATGAATGGTTGACCAAAGTTCACATCACAAACATCTAGATTAACCACATCACATAAGACCGCATCTTGGGAAAGTTTTATTACATATGAAAGAAGACATTGGTGGGTGACACAAAGGTTTCTCTTTGGACTCAACCATCCAATACTGTATAGCTTTGAGTGAGGCTTCATATACAAATTTAGGCTTTTCACAACATTAGTAGATATTAAATTCTTTTGACTCCCACTATCGAGAATGAAATGTAAAGGGTTACCTTTTACCAATAACTTAGAGTGAAACAACCTTTCTATGTCATCTGGCCTCCCCTCATGGGTCTATGATGAAGAAATGATGGCATTAGGTTCAATATCTATAATCTCTTCTTCATCCTCTTCAACTAAAGCATGTGTATGAGGTAGAGTAATAGATGTCAAGGATTGTAACTCAAGAATTAGGGACTTGATGGCTCGACATTCTTTTTTGGAGTGCATTTTAGATTTGTGGTAATCACATAATTTCCCAATATTTGCTTCCTTTTTCTTCTAATTCTAGCCTCATGTTTGACCTTCTTTGTCACTTTTTTATTTTGTAAGCTGACTCTTTATATTCATTCTTTCATGCTTATGCTCAATATTCATCGCGAACTTATACGCCTCATCGAGGGTTTCCAAATTGGAGAGTTTCATCTCCCCCCATATATATTTTAGTCCACCATGATATTTGATAACCTTGTGTTTCTCACTTTCATGGATGCCCAATGTCATAGATAGAGATGAAAAATGTCAGTGTAACTTAAAAAGACTATTCCTTACCTTGGTAAAGTTATTGCCACTCTATATACAGATCATCATATGCTCTAATGGGGTAGTATTATTCTTTTATAGATTCTATGAAATCATCCTAGGTAGGTTCTACCTCAAGGCCAATATCATCCGTATTGAATATCTTCTTGTCCACTTCCCACTAATTTTTGATAGGCAATGATACTTTTAAAAGAGCAAAAGTGATCTTCTCTTTATCAGTTCATTTATTTACATAAAAATAGAAAGATAATTGATCCAACTAATTTTATACTACATCAGCATTAATTTTTCTTTCAAATGTAGGGATATCAAAATTCACATCAACCTTGAAGGGTGTTGGGGTACTGAAAGGATGTGGGGGTGCAGATGAGGTGCCAGAATTTCCCATCAAAATTTATTGTAGAATTTGAGTGAATTTTTATAGCATCTACATTTATTATTATTGGAGGGCTTCATTCACTATTTCCTTGAAAGGATTGGATGTCTTGGTGTTGTCTACCATTTGAGGTCATTTAGAGTGAATAGGTGGATAGTTTGGAAGCTCTGTTATTTTCCACCCAAGCTTCTTGTAGCCTAACCTCATCCTCAAGATCATACACTCTCAAGACAAACTACTCTGATACCACTGATCCAAAACTCAGAAGCATTAATTAAAAAATAATTCAAGAAACAAGAACAACACAATTTTAATAATGTTATCTCTGTGAAGAGATATTTTATTTATCAAATTTGTAGACCCAAACATATGCCTATCTCTAAAAAGAGATGGCCGATTTATGTTTTGGGTTACATCTTCATTTATACACATTTTTAAGGTAGTAAGAGGATGTAGAAGGTCACCAATATCGAGGGATATTAAGTGTTTTGACTTTTATAATTTACAAAAATATAGAATTTGAGGAATTATTATTTTTAAAAACTTACTATTTTAGATTGCACTACTAAAATTGAAATTTGGGGCACTTCAATTTTTTATTTTGGGGGGCGGGGGGGGGGGGGGGGGGGGGGTGAAAACCCATTTTTAAAATCTCTATGCCATATCACAGTATTTCTCTCATTCTTAGCTTTCCAAGACTTCAAATGGGAGGTCAAATGGAGTTATGGTGCAAAAGTTATGGCTCCTAAAAGTTCTACCATCAATTGGGTTAGAATCATCACTTGAATTATCACCTAAAATATTTATCGGATCATTCCTCCTCTTTGAGAAGTAATAGACCCTATTACATCAAGATTTTTCATCAAGTGTGGTAGTTATATTTTGATTTGATTTTTGATGCATACTTGGAATGGACTATGTTTTATGGAGCTATGTTTTGTGGAGCTATGCAGGGCCTGATTATTCACCATTTCTATCAGACCATAAGTCTATGGATAGAAGGCCATGAAATTTTTTGGCTTTGTATCTATTTTCCTCTATTGTCATGTTATTTTTGTACTCAGGTTGTAACATCAGCCCTTTTGGATTTCTATGGCTTGACCACCATGAGAATAAATTTCTTGGCACTAATCAAGGAGACAGATGTAGAAGGTGGTATCTCTTGTACCCTATAGCACTGTATTCCAAGAGTGAGGTTGATCCTTCAAGTTCTTGATTCATAGATTCCATGTCGATCATACATGAATGGATTACCAAAGAGTAAATCACAAACATCCAGATTGACCACATCACATAAGACCTCATCTTGGAAAGGTTTTATTGTATATGAGAGAAGACATTGGTTTGTAACATGGAGGTTTCTCCCTAAACTCAACCATCTAATACTCTATGGCTTTCGGTGAGGCTTCATGGAAAATTTAGGCTTTTCACAACATTAGTAGAGATTAAATTCTTTTGGCTCCCACTATCAAGAATGAAATGCAAAGTCTTACCTTTCACCCATAACTTAGAGTGAAAAAACCTTTCCTTGTTGTCTAGCCTCTCCTCATGGGTCTGTGATGAAGCAACGATGGAATTTGGCTCAATATCTAAAATATATTTTTCATACTCTTCACCTACAAGGTATGTATAAGGTAGAGTAGTATATGTTAAGGACTATGACTTAGAAAGTAGGGACTTGATGGATCGACATTTGTTTTTTGAGTGCATTCCAAATTTTTGGCAATCACATCATTTCTCAGTCTTCCCTTCCTTTTGCTTCCAATTTTAGCCTTGTGTTTGACCTTCTTTGTTTCTTTTCCATTTTTAGGCTGACTCTTTATATTCATTCTTCCATGCTTGTACTCAATCTTCACCATGAAATTGTATGCCTCATCAACAGTTTTTAGATTGAAGAGTTGCATCTCCCCCCATATATACCATTTTAGTCCACCATGATATTTGAGAACCTTATGTTTATCATTTTTTTGGATGTCCAATCTCAAGATAGAGAATGAAAAATGCTAGTGTAATGTTGAATAGACTATTCCTTACCTTGGTGAATTTGTTGCCACTCTATATATAGATCATCATATGCTCCAATGGGGTAGTATTCTTCCTCTACAACTTCTATGAAATCATCCTAGGTAGGTTCTACCTCAAGGCCAATATCATCCATACTAAATCTCTTCTTGTACACTTCCCATAATTTTTTGATAGGCAATGATGCTTTCAAAATAGAAAAAGTGATCTTCTATTTATTAATGAATTTATTTACAAAAAAATAGGAAGACAATTGATCCAACCAATTTTTTGCTACATCAGCATTAATTTTGCCTTCAAATTTAGGGATATCAAAATTCAACTGAACCTTGAAGGGTGTTGGGGTACCAAAAGGATGTAGAGGTGTAGATGAGGATCTAGAATTTTTCATCAAGATTATTGGAGAATTCGATTGAATTATTGTAGCATCTACATTTGTTGTTGTTGGAGAGCTTCATTCACTATTTCCTTAAAAGGATTAGATGTCTCAGTGTTGTCTACCGCTTGAGGTCATTTGAAGTGAATAGGTGGATAATTTTGAGGCTCTATTGTTTTTCACCCATGCTTCTCTTATCCTGACCTCATCTTAAAGATCATACACTCTCAAGACAAATCACTCTGATACCACTAATCCAAAACTCAAAAGCTTTGGTTGAAATATAATTCAAGAAATAATAACAACACAATTATAATAATGTTATCTCTAAGAAGATATGTTTTATTGATCAAATTTGTAGGCACAAACATATGCCTATCTCTGAGAATAGATATTTAATTTATATTTCAGGTTACATATCCATTTATACACATTTTGAAGGTAGAAGGAGGATGTGGAAGGTCACCAATCTCGATCGAGATTAAGTGGTTTGACTTCTATGATTTACAACAATACAGAATTAAAGGAATTACTATTTTCAAAAACATACTATTTTTAGAGTGCACTACTAAAATTGAAATCTAGGACTCTTCTATTTGATTTTTAGATGTGAAAATCCATTGATCAGAGCTTTGTGACATCTCATGGTGTTCCCCTCATTCTTAACTTTCTAACAGTTCAAATAGAAAGTAAAAGGGAGATATGGTTCAAAAGTTATGGCTCTCATAAGTTTTACCACCAATTGGTGTAGAACCATGACCTAAATTATCACCTAAAATATTGATTAGATCATTCCTCCCTCCTTGAGAAGTAATGGTCCCATTTCATCAAGATTTCTCATCAAATGTGGTAGTTGTATTTTGATTTGATTTCTAATTCATAATTGGAGTGGACTATGTTTTATGGAGCTGTGCAAGGCTTGATTGTTCACCATTTATGTCTGACCATCAGTTTGTGGATGAAAGGTCATAAACTTCTTCAGCTTGGTATCTATTTTCTTTTATTGTTATGCTATGTGTGTAGTCAAAGTTGCAACATCAACACTTTTAGATTCATGTGGCTTGACCTCCATGAGAATGAATTTCTTACAATTATTTAGGGAGATAGATGTAAAAGGTGGTACCTCTGGTATCTTATAGCACCTTGTTTCATGAGTGAGTGTGATTCTTCAAGTTAATGATTCATAGATGCCATGTCGATCATACATGAATGACTGATCAAAGAGTACATCACACACAACCATATTGACCACATCACATAAGACCTTATCTTGAAAATGTTTTATTGCATATGAGGTAAGACATTAGTGGGTGACATGAAGGTTTCTCCCTAGACTTAACCATCTAATATTGTATGGCTTTGGGTGAGGCTTCACGGATAAATTTAGGATTTTCATAATATTAGTAGAGATTAAATTCTTTTGACTGCCACTATTAAGAATGAAATGCATAGGCTTAATTTTTACCCATAACTTCAAGTGAAACAACCTTTCCTTGTCATCTGGCCTCTCCTCATGGGTCTGTGATGATGCAATGATGACATCAGGATCAGTATCTATAATATCTTCTTCATCTTTTTTGACTGTAGGGCGTGTAAGAGGTAGAGTAGTAGATGTTGAGGACTATGACTCTTTGTATTCATTCTTCCATGCTTCTATTCAATTTTCATCATGAAATTGTATGCTTCACTAAGTGTTTCTAGATTGAAGAGTTCCATCTCGCCCTATATTTACAATTGTACTCCACCATGGTATTTTAGAACCTTGTGTTTCTCACTTTTCTAGATGCCTAATCTCACAAATAGAGAATGAAAAATGTCAGTGTAATCTTTAATAGATTATTCCTTACCTTAGTGAAGTTATTGCCACTCTATATACATATCATCATATGCTCCAATGGGGTAATATTCTTCCTTTACATGTTCTATGAAATCATCCCATGTAGGTTTTGCCTCAAGGCAAATATCATCCATACTAAATCTCTTTTTATACACTTCTCACCAATTTTTGACAGGCAATGATGCTTTCAAAAGAGCAAAAGTGATCTTCTCTTTAACGATTAATTTATTTAAATAAAAATAAGAATATAATTGATCCATCCAATTTTCTACTACATCAGCATTGATTTTTCCTTTAAATGTAAGGATATCAAAATTCACTTGAACCTTGAATGGTGTTGGGGTACTAAAAGGATGTGGGGGTGTAGATGAGGAGCCAAAATTTCCCATCAAGATTTGTTGGAGAATTTGAGTGAATTTTTGTATCATATGCATTTTCTATTATTTGAGGCCTTCATTCACCATTTCCTTAAAAGGATAGGATGTCTCAGTGTTATCCATGATTTGAGGTCATTTAGAGTGAATAGATGGATAATTTGGAAGCTCTATTATTTTCCACCCAAGATTCTTGTAGCCTAACCTCATCTTCAGGATCATACACTCTCAATAAAAACTACTTTGATAACACTAATCCAAAACTCAAAAGCTTCGGTTGAAATACAATTCAAGAAACAAGAACAACACAATTTTAATAATGTTATCTTTCAGAATATATGTTTTAGTGATCAAATTTGTAGGCCCAAACATATGCCTATCTCTAAAAGGAGATGTTTGATTTCCATTTCGAGTTACATCTTCATTTATACACATTTTTAAAGTGGGAGGAGGATGTTGAAGGTCAAAAATATCAATGGAGATTAAGTGTTTCGACTTCATGATTTACAATAATATAGAATTCGAGGAATTACTATTTTTAAAAACATACTTTTTTAAGATTGCACTACTAAAATTGAAATTTGAGGAAATTATATTCAATTTTTCAAGGTTGAAACCCACCAAGTAGAGATCCATGCTATCTCATGTTGTTACCCTCATTCTTAGATTTTCAATAGTTCAAATGGGGAGTCAAACAAAGATATGGTGCAAAAGTTATGGATCCTAGAAGTTCTACCACCAATTGGGGTAGAACCACTACCTAAATTGTCACCTGAAATATTGATCAAATCATTCCTCCCTCCTTGAGAACAAATTTTCCCCATTTCATCAATATTTGTCATCAATTGTGGCAGTTGTATTTTGATTTGATTTGTAATGCATACTTGGAATGAACTATGTTTTGTGGAGCTATGCTTTGTGGACCTATGTAGGGCCTGATTTTTCACCTTTTCTATCTGACCATCAGTTTGTAGATGGAAGGCCATGAACTTCTTTAGCTTGGTATCTGTTTTCTTTTTTTTTTCATTTTGTTTGTGTAGTCAGGACTGTAACATTAGCCCTTTTAGATTCTTGTGGATTGACCACCATGAGAATAAATTTCTTCACACAAATCAGGGAGACAGATGTAGAAGGTGGTACCTTAGGTACCTTGTAGCATCATGTTCCAAGATTGAGGGTGATCTTTCAAGTTCTTGATTCATAGATGCCATGTTGATCATACATGAATGGCTAACCAAATATTATATCACAAACATCTAGATTGACCACATCACATAAGACTTCATCTTGGAAAGGCTTTATTGCATATGAGAAAAGATATTAGTGGATGACATAGAAGTTTTTCCCTAGACTCAACCATCTAATACTGTATGGCTTTGGGTGAGGATTCATGGAAAAATCTAGGTTTTTCACAATAGTATCAAAGATTAAATTCTTTTGACTCCCAATATCAAGAATAAAATGCAAAGGCTTACCTTTCACCCATAACTTAGAGTGAAATAACCTTTCTTTATCATCTGGCCTCTCCTCATAGGTCCATGATGAAGCAACGATGGCATCAGGCTTAGTATCTATAATCTCTTCTTCATCCTCTTTGACTATAGATTGTGTATGAGGTAGAGTAGTAGATCTTGAGGACTATGACTCAAAAATTAGAGACTTGATGGGTCAACATTATTCTTTGAAGTGTGTTCTAGATTTGTGATAATCACACCATTTCTCAGTCTTCCCTTCCTTTTGTTTCCAATTCTAGCCTCTGTTTGACTTTCTTTATCACTTTTCCATTTTGTACGCTGACTCTTTATATTCATTCTTCCATGCTTCTACTCAATCTTCACCATGAACTTGCACACCTCAGTGAGGGTTTCCAAATTAAAAATTTCCATCTCCCTTGGTATATACCATTGTAATCCACCATGATATTTGAGAAAATTATATTTCTCACTTTCCTAGATGCCCAATCTCATAGATAGATAATAAAAAATGTTAGTGTAATCTCAAACAGACGATTCCTTACCTTGGTGAAGTTGTTGCCACTCTATATACAGATCATCCTTCTATTATTCCTTTTCAACTTCTATTAAATCATCCCATGTAGGTTCCACCTCAAGGCCAATATCATATGTACTAAATCTCTTCCTCTACACTTCCCATCAATTTTTGACAGGTAATGATGCTTTCAAAAGAGCAAAAGTGAGCTTATTTTTATCGATAAATTTATTTATATAAAAATAGGAAGACAATTGATCAAACCAATTTTTTACTGCATCAATAGTGATTTTGCCTTCAAATGTAGGGATATCAAAATTCAAATGAGCCTTTAAGGGTTTTGGGGTACCAAAAGGATGTGGGGGTGCAGATAAGAAGCTAGAATTTCCCATAAAGATTTGTTAGAGAATTTGAGTGAATTGTTGTAACATCTATGTTTACTACTATTTGAGGGCTTCATTCACCATTTACTTTAAAAGATCAGATGTCTCAGTGTTATCTGCCATTTGAGGTCATTTGGAGTGAAAAGGTGGATAGTTTGGAAGCTCTATTATTTTCCACCCAAGCTTCTTGTAGCTTGACCTCATCCTCAGGATCATACACTCTCAAGACAAACCACTTTGATACCACTGATCCAAAACTCAAAATCTTTGGTTGAAATATAATTCAAGAAATAAGAATAACACAATTGTAATAATGTTATCTCTGAGAAGAGATATTTTATTGATCAAATTTGTAGGCCCAAACATATGCCTATCTCTAAGAAGAGATGTCTAATTTCCATTTTAGGTTAAATCTTTATTTATACATATTTTTAAGTTAGGAGGAGGATTTGGAAGGTCACCAATCTCAAGGGATATTAAGTCATTTGACTTCCATGATTTACAACAATATAGAATTCAAGGAATCACTATTTTTAGAAACTTACTATTTTTAGATTGCACTACTAAAATTGAAATTTTGGGTACTTCCATTTAGTTTTTAGAGGACAAAACGCACCAAGTAGAGATATGTTCCATCTCATTGTTTTTCTCTCATTCTTATCTTTCTAATGGTTCAAATGGGGAGTCAAATGGAGCTATTGTGCAAAAGTTATGGCTCCTAGAAGTTCTGCCACCAATTGGGGTAGAACTGCCACTTGAATTGTCACCTAAAATATGACTCAGATCATTCCTCCCTCCTTGAGAATCAATGGTCCCCATTGCATCAATATTTTTCATAAAGTTTGGTAGTTATATTTTGATTTGATTTTTGATGCATACTTGGAATGGACTATGTTTTGTGGAGCTATGCTTTGTGGAGCTATGTCAAGCCTATTTGTTCACCATTTCTATTTGACCATCAATCTGTGGATGGAAGGCCATGAACTTTTTTAGCTTGGTATCTGTTTGCTTCTCTTTTTATGTTATTTTTATAGTTAGGGATACAACATCAACCCTTTTGGATTCTTGTGGCTTGACCACCATGAGAACAAATTTCTTGACACTATTCAGGGAGATAGATGTAGAAGGTGGTACCTTTGGTACACTATAGTGCCTTGTTTCAAGAGTGAGGGTGATCCTTCAAATTATTGATTCATAGATGCCATATCAATCATACATGAATGGCTGACCAAAGAATACATCATAAACATCCAGATTGACCACATTATATAAGAGCTCATTTTGGAAAGGTTTTATTACATATGAGAGAAGACATTGGTGGGTGACATAGAGGTTTCTCCCTAGAATAAAAAATCCAATACTGTATGGCTTTGGGTTAGGCTTCATGAACAAATTTAGGCTTTTCATAACATTAGTAGAGATTAAATTCTTTTGACTCCCATTATCAAGAATGAAATGTAGAGGCTTACCTTTCACCCATAATTTAGAGTGAAATAACCTATCCTTGTCATTTGGCCTCTCCTCATGGGTCCATGATGAAGCAATGATAGAATCAAGATCAACATATCCAATCTCTTTTTCATCCTCTTCAACTATAGGGTGTGAATTAGGTAGAGTAAATGTTGAGTACTGTGACTTAGAAAGTAGGGACTTGATGGCTAAACATTTTTCTTTGAAGTGCATTCTAGATTTATGGTAATCACATCATTTCCCAGTCTTCCCTTCCTTTTGCTTCTAATTCTAGCCTCATGTTTTACCTTCTTTGTCACTTTTCTATTTTTTAGGCTAACTCTTTGTATTCAATCTTCCATACTTTTACTCAATCTTCACCACAAACTTGTATACCTCACCAAGGGTTTCTAGATTGAAGAGTTCCATCTCCCCCCCATATATACCATTGTATTCCACCATGATATTTGAGAACCTTGTGTTTCTCACTTTCTTGGATTCCCAATCTCACAAATAGAGAATGAAAAATGTAGTGTAATCTTGAACATATTTTTCCTTATCTTGGTGAAGTTGTTGTCACTCTATATACAGATCATCATATGCTCCAATGGCATAGTATTCTTCCTTTACAACTTCTATGAAATCATCCTAGGTAGGTTCTAGCTCAAGGCCAATATCATCCATACTGAATCTCTTCTTGTACACTTATCACCAATTTTTGACAAGTAATGATGCTTTCAAAAGAGCAAAAGTTATCTTCTCCTTATCGATGAATTTATTTTAAAAAAATAAGAAGACAATTGATCCAACCAATGTTTTAATGCATTAGCATTGATTTTGCCTTCAAATGTATGGATATCAAAATTCACCTGAACCTTGAAGGGTGTTGGGGTACTGAAAGGATGTGGGGGTATAGATGAGGAGCCAAAATTTCTCATCAATATTTCTTCGAAAATTTGACCAAATTATTGTAGCATCTACGTTTGCTACTATTAGAGGGCTTCATTTACCATTTCCTTGAAGGATCAAATGTCTCAGTGTTGTCCACCATTTGAGGCCATTTAGAGTGAATAGGTGGATAGTTTGGAAGCTCTATTATTTTCTACCCAAGCTTCTTATAGCCTGACCTCATCCTTGAAATCATATACTCTCAAGACAAACTACTCTGATACCATTGCTACAAAACTCAAAAGCTTTGGTTGAAATATAATTCAAGAAACAAGAACAACATATTTGTAATAATGTTATCTCTGAGAAGAGATGTTTTATTGATCAAATTTATAGGCCCAAACATATGCCTATCTCTTAGAAGAGATGTCTGATTTCCATTTTGGGCTACATCTTCATTTATATACATTTTGAAGGTAGGAGGAGGATGTGGATGGTCACCAATCTTGAGGGAGATTAAGTGGTTTGACTTTCATGATTTACAACAATATATAATTCAAGGAATTACTAGTTTTAGACTACACTATTAAAATTGAAATTTGGGCAACTTCTATTTGGTTTTCAAAAGTCAACACCCAAAAATCATAGCTCCATGCCATCTCATGATGTTCCCCTCATTCTTAGCTTTTCAAAAGTTCAAACAGAGAGTCAAACAGAGTTATGGTGAAAAATTTATGGCTCCCAAAAGTTTTACCACCAATTGGGGTAAAACTGTCACCTGAAATATTACATGGATCACTTTTGGCTATTTGATTTGAGGAGATGTGTTTTTTTTAATATTTAGAGTTGAGATTAGGATAATAGTAAAACTTGAAAGTTCAAATATATATAAATATTTGAGGGAATCTTGTCCCCAACCTATGAGAAAAGGCAAGTCTCCACTTGCAATTTGAGATTGGTTCAACTGTGCAACTTAATCATACTTATAACATGATGAACATGACTGATACAAATCAACTCATATTATAAATTTAGTGGAGGTGCAATATTTTATCACTCTATCCTATAATTTTTTCTAAGATTGAGTAATGTAATCACCTCAACCTTGCCAAAATTGAACCCACTACTGGGTTGCTGCAAAATGTTGGGGAACAAAAAGAATAGCATTCCCCCTACTTTTAAATTTTTTTTATAAAAGGTGTACACCATTTAGAAAGGATGTATGCCCTTTAGAAATCAAACAAAGGGCATACACCCTTTGTAAATCATAAAGGGAATACACCCTATATATTTCTCAATTTTTTTTTTTGCAATCAAATTTGTAGCCATTGCATTTTTCTCTTTCTCCTCTCATTGTTTGTCAAATTCAGATTTAGGTATGCACTTTGGAGTTGCATCCCATAAATGAAATTCAGCATTCAGATTGTTACAAGTTAGGTATGTTTATTTTTAGATTTTAATGTTTTAATTTTTATTTCTATTTATTTATTTAAGTAGGATGTTGAATTTAGGTTTCCATTAGATCGTCTTCTGTTTCCTAAAAAACATGTATTTCTATTTAAATTTAGATACACAAGTTCGATGGATCCATTGCATGAAGAAAAGGTTACAGTTCGATTTTATACAAAAATTTTAATTATATGAGAAATATAATTCATAACATTAACAATTAAAAATAATCATCAATAGTTTGCATCACTCTTTAGCTACTAGTGCACACATTTCATTTGCAAGTACACTAGAGACTATTTTTAATGAATTGGGAAATGTAACTTCACAAATTCATGCAATATTGCATCAAAGAGAGGCCATAGAATTATTTTAATTTGAAAAATTATCATATGAAGATGTTAATGAAAATAATAATAAAATAAGTTATGTGCACTTTGTTTGTTAAGCCTGGAACCAACCAGTCTCCACCAACAAATTAAAAATACATTAGTTTTGATTGGTGTGTGAAGAGAGGATAAATAACTTTTGGGATAGGTGTTAGATGGTGTTTGATGAGCCTTCATGAAAAAATTATGCGGTTCTATTACAATTTTTGAGAAAATTATATTGTGAGTTTGTGTTGTAATAAATTCTAAATTATTTTGACATGAAGGCCTCCCAAAGTAGGGGATGTGGGTCTTCATTTTATAGACATAGAGCTAGGTGAGACCAAAGCCATCATGACCAAGCTCAAAGAAATAGAAGGACAATATCACATGCCTTTATACAAAAAATTTTGTATTGTAAGATACATATGGATAGTTTTGAGGTAGTTATGAGTTTGATAGAAGTTATGATTGAGTATGGTATACATACATTGAAGACTTCTACTCAGCCTACAAATGGTGGTAGTGGTACTACTGGTGTTGGTGGTAATGGTATTGGTGGAAGTGGTAGTGGTAGTGGTAGTAGTGATTTTGGTGGTGTTGGTATAGGTGCTAGTGTCCATCCTACTCATGTTACAATTCATGTACATTGTTGGACATCATGTGGGATAAAGTGTATATGAATTCCTATTCAAGTATGACATACATAGAGTACATTTATGGATACTATCATGCTAGAGCATATGACATTTTTAGATGCTTTAACAGTGCATAACATGAGCATGGCAGAGCATATTTAACCTATAGATTTTTAAATAATGTAGGACACTAGCATGTGAGACACTATACGAGATGTACTAGCTTCACCAAATCCTATCAGGATATAACATCCTATTGTATAGGAGTTATCAATTTTAACATATGTATTTGATACACTAGTTTAATTTTAATTATAGTTTGTTTATGTTTGTAAATGAATATTAAGTTTATTTTCTAGTATGTGTTTACTTAACTGATTAATTTATTTTATTGAACTTGTTATTTATTTTCTTGTATAAATGATTGGTGATATTTTGGGTAGATCAACAGGCCTTGAATCTATTGTAGAGGCCTCAATTGGAATGGGTGTACACTATATATAGGTTTGGAAACTTTTAAATTACATATTTATTCATGTACATGTTTATTTTCCTTTGAATAAAAACTATGTTTTAAGATATATACTATAGTCATAGATTTTTATCATATTCCTTAGAATCACACATTATTCATTTATTGGTTTTACATATGATGAGGGATGATATGGGCCCCTTATAGACAAAAAGACTACTTTTTTGATGTTGCGGCTACATTAGAGAATCTAGTATCTCCACAATAGGT
The DNA here is from genome assembly GCA_037957365.1 of Torreya grandis. Taxonomy (NCBI): domain Eukaryota; kingdom Viridiplantae; phylum Streptophyta; class Pinopsida; order Cupressales; family Taxaceae; genus Torreya; species Torreya grandis. The sequence continues at coordinate 2,308,254 of JARHVA010002633.1, read as the reverse complement.
CATGATTCAAGGACAAAAAATGGTGAGAACACATAGTAAAATTGTTTTTAGATTTAATAAAATATATTTTACATCTTGTTTACATAATTGTATGCACATCTAGATCTAATGATATATGTATACTCCATAGGATTCCCCATTGTGGGTGTATATATAGTCTTATATCCCTAGACAACCATTTAGATGGAATGTGATGAGTGTAGAATCATTTTACAAAATTTTGTTTTTGAAAATTTTATCAAAATTGCAATATATAATTTTAATGCATTAGTTTTTATATATCATATGTTGTGCAAACACAATGAGTTTTAGTGATTGTCGATGAAATAATGGGTGACTCACATGTTGAGAGGAGAGTCTCTCCTCATATTGAGGCATCCAACACCCCTGACTCTATGTCTATTCCAACAAAGTGTAATTTATTTGAAAGCAATGAGAAGAAAGAGAGCTAGTTGTTGTGTTAGGGGTCTAGTTATAGGCACAATCGATTTTGTATGCTGATATGACACACATTGTATGCCTATATGACATATTTTTTTTTTGAACATGTTATGCTCTACATTTTTTATTAATATTTTATATTATTTATCTTAAATTATGACATATAAATTTGCATACATCACATATATACTATTCGATAATATGATTATTTTACCTATGTGTATTTTCTGTTTTGATCTTTTAATATTTAGACATATTATTGGTTAATAATCACTATTAATTCATATGGGGTTAAAAAAAATCAAATTATTCTTGAGGTTAAGTGCTTCATCATTATGTATATTTTACATTTACATTGATATTTACTATTTACTTGTTTCATTTACATTTAATACATATCAATTTACAATTGTGATGTAAGTGGACTTGGGATCAATTTCATGGACATGTAAATATTATAAATTGTACTTGATCATAATTGTTAGGAAGTCTAATGATGCACTTGTGTATGTGTTTATGCTTTTTTATCATAACATGGTTCTCAATTACTCTTGTTGTGCTTCATGTTGGCTTTTAAGTCTTTAGAATTAGATGATATGTCATCACCGTAAGTATTATTTATTTGCTACATGAAATTTAGCCTATGTAAGGCCTCAATAAAAGATTATTTAAAAGTAGAGCATATCATATTATCTACATTTTTTTTCCTCATGTGGGATTTTAAGTCTTTGAGCTTAGATGATATGTCATCATCATAAGTATGCTTTATTTGTTACGAGAGATCTAGCCTATGCAGGGCCTTGGTAAAAGATTATTGAAAATCACATGTCATGCTTTCTACAAATTATAAATGTGTTATTGCTTTAATGATTCAAGGAATTTTAAGCCATCTCATATCATGATTTAATTACCATGATGTAGATATTTTCTTGGTATTTTTTCACTATTATGTACAGAATTGACATACATGGTTTTTCTCCCCCTAATCCATTTTTTGGAGAAGTCACTCCACATTAATATTGTATATTTAAAATTCCAACTCTAGTAATCAAATGGTTTATTCATCTCTTAATCTATTTTAATGAACAATACAACTTTCTTTGATTGATTTTACAAGTTTATCATTTTATGGTAAATGAATATCAATAATTTTTTTGATACAATTTTTTCAATATCTAATCCAGTTCAAGCACTTGAAAAAAATAATACTGCATTTAAAAGTAAACTTTATTTTCCTTTCTTGATTAGACACTTCTCTAGATTTATAATGTTTAGTACATATCTTACAAAAAAATTGCATGAATTGTTCCTTTCACTTTCATCATCTGGGAAAAACTTTACAAGATGCTTTGTAAGAAAGTACATGGTATATTTCTTAACACCATCTTTGTTTGGACACCATGACCAAATGCATCCCCATAACCATGACAACATTAGATTGGTGAAAGACATGTCTTGATCCACTCTTCAAAATAATTTTCCCATATCTATGATTTAAGGTATTGATAAGTTGCACACACCAAGAAACTTAATTTCTCCTAACTCTCTAATTTCATAAATGCTAATTTTTTTCCACATGGTGGCACATACGTAGTGTGTATTTGGTAATAAATATCCTATAATGGATTTAGGTTATTTGTAATACATATACACCTTAACTAATTATATTTTGACTCATCATCCCAATTGATAAACTGTCTATGCGGACATGTTCAGATAAGTATTTTAAGGATATAATGGTCATTATCTTATCTCCATTGGGCCCCAAGAAAAGAGGTTGTAGTTGTTTAGAGACATACCTTAAGAGAATTCACTCATCCCTAAGTGTGAAAAATGAGCAAACTTTTGTCTAGTATTGTAGCATAACCGTGAGGGCTAAGGATGAGCCATCACCTCCTACATGTGCATGGATGATTCCTATAATAAATCCTAGGACAATTTTAATCTATGTTGAGATGGACAAGATGTGGTAACAAGGTTTCTCTCATGACCAAATCTATCAAAATGGGCATCGATGAGTCCTCTAAGAAATATAAAGATGATTTTATCTAACTTGAGATGGATGAGATGTGACAAGGAGGTTTCTCTTGTGGATAAATCTCTTAGAATGGACCAAAAGTTGGTCGACAAGGGTCATATATTTTGAATTATCAGCCCAATAGATGAACTGTCTATGCAAACACATCCAGATAGGCATTTTAAGGATATAATGACCATTTTTTCATCTCAATTAGACCATAGGGACAAATTTTTTTAATTGGTCAGAGGCATGCCTTAAGAGAATTCACTCATCCATGAGTGTGTAAAATGAGCAAACTTTTGTCGAGCATTACAACATAACCATGAGGGATAAAGATGAGTTTTTAGATCATACATGTTCGTAGATGAGTATTATAATAAAATCTAAGAGGATTTTATCAAAATGGAGATGGATAAGATGTAGAAATGAGGTTTCTCTCATGGAGAAATATCTTAGAATGGGACAAAGTTGGTCAATAAGGGCTGTATAGTCTAACTCATCAGCCTAGTTGATGAACCAACTATACAAACATGTCTAAATAGACATTTTAAGGATAAAAGGTCATTGTCTAGTCTTACTCGGGCCCTAAGTGTAAATGTTACAGTTGGTCAGAGGCATCCATTAAGAGAATTCACTCATCCCTAAGTATGAAAAATGAGTAAACTTCCATCAATTATTACAACATAATTGTGAGGGATAGATATGAGCCATTAGATCCTACACATGCATGGATGAGTCTTCTAAGAAAACCTAAGAGAATTTTATCTAACTTGATATGGATGAGATGTGATAATGATATTTTTATCCTTGGTTAGTAGGGTCCATATATTTTGACTCGTCAAACCAATCAATGAACCATCTACATGGAAACATCTAGATAGGAATTTTAAGGATATCATGATATTTTTTTGGTCTTGGTCAGGTCCCAAGTGTGAATGTTAAAATTGGTTGGAAACATACCTTAAGAGAATTTACTCATCCCTAAGTATGCAAAATGATAAAACTTTCATCAATCATTGTAACATAACCATGAGGGATAGAGATGAGACATTAGCTCCTACACATGCATATATAAGTCCGCTAAGAGATCTTAAGAGTATTTTATCTAAATTGATCTGGACAAGACATGACAAAATAATTTCTCGCATATATAAATCTCTCAAACTAGGCCAAACGCTAGTTAGTAGGGGCCATATATTTTAACTCATAAGCTCAATCAATGAACCATCTATGCGGACACATATCCACTTTAAAAATTGTTCATCAAGGATTGAAATTATAAGTTTAATGAATTTTCAAGAAAAACCAACTGACCAACAAGATAAACTAGCATGATAGGCAATGTTACAAATGATATAGGTGACAATTTTGACCTCCAAGGTTAAATTGTCACCCCTATCATTTGTAAAATTGCATATCATGCTAGTTTATCTTGTTAGTCAGTAGGTTTTTATTGAAAATTCAGTAAATTTATAATTTCAATCCTTGATTAACAATTTTTTAGGTGGATTAGGTGAGTTGAATTTTTGTCCTTGATTTGTCTTGTGCTTGTCTTATCATTTTTTGGCCTTTTTGAGCAATTTTCAGTGATGAAAAGAGAATATAGTGTCTTTATGTGTGTAATATAATTTTTTAGGGAATTTTATGCCTAACATATTAAAAATCATGTTGATCATATTTTGGACTAACTTTGTGACTCATATCCATGTAATTTTGACCATTTTGTGACCTTTAGAGACAGTTTTGTAAGGTTTTGATGGTATATAAATAGGAATAATATTAATTTAATCATATTTTACCTTATTATACATTTTAAACACTTAGAAACATATTTTACATCATTTCAATCAGAGCTCTTTAGTAAATTTATCTTTTTCAATGCAAAGATAGACCTTTTATTGGATTTGTATAGGGTTTTAGAGGGTTTTTATGTGAAAATGATCTCATAGACCTAATTTAGTCCCGATAAGTTCATATCAATGGTTTTTAAGAGGTTATATGTGAAAAAATGATGAAAACCTACTTTGCTCATATATCAACCTCTTTGGAAGCTCTAGAAGGGCAATTTTGAAATACTTAGTACTGAAAGAGGAGTGAGAGTTATGATGTGAAAATTTGGAAATTGTTATAAGTCCTAATAATATTCAAAATTTCATCATTATTTTTCATAATTATGTCTTATTCTTTAATAAACATCACTATGAGTGACAATAGGTCACTATTGCATATGCATCTGAGAAGGGTCTATTCTTGTACCTATATCTCCAACTCAAAAAATGATGGATAATAATAATTTTTAGGATGTTATATAAAATTATTTTATCTCTCATTAATGGTTGTTTAATTATCTAATTCATCTATATGATGAAGTTTCACTTAAAAGGTCTTAGTGGACATGTTTCTTTGATGAATTCTACTACAAATCTTGTTTTATCTTCATAGTGGTCACTAGAATAAGTTTTAAAAACTTCATAAACCATATTTAATCCTAAAAATTCATGTAATTCATAGTTTTTGTTGAAAGATCCATCCTTCTTCATATGGTTTTCTTCTCATGCATACTTGTGGAGAATGTTTATCATCTCTAGAGTTTGAGTTTCAAGTTTGTATTGAATAAGCAATAGGAATTATCTTCAAATACCCTAAAAAACACACTTTATCTATTTACATTCAATATTTAATGGAAAACATGATCCAAAATGCATTTTGAGCAAGTTAATGGAGTGTTAAAAGAAGTTTCTGGTTTACAAATCCATCTAACATGGCTTAGGAGATCCAAATCCATGTTGAGTAGCTATTAACATCAATGAGATTGTAATTGATTTCATCCAATCCCATTATATCATCAAAAATCATGGGAGATGATCAAGAACTTCACTCTCAACATACGATCAACTACAGTCTGTACACTTTCCATAGATTAGAGGATGGGTGTGAAGATAGTCAATAAGATTTGATGATAAGTCTCATGTGTATAGAGGTTAATTGGAGTTAAAGGTTACATAGTGAAATTTTATTGGGAATGAGAGAGATGAGAAAAGTAAGAGACAATAAGTTGTTCTCAAATGTTGTCAATGAGCCAAATAAGCACTTACAATAATCATGGTTCCAGTACAAGATGGAAATGATATTGATTGATCATGGAGATCCATATCATGTAAGATTAATGATCCTAAATGAAATACTATTCAACAATTAAAGATGGACTAATACAATCCTATTGCAAACTCACCCTTAGGAGCTAGGTTGAGAGAGATAAAACAACTTTATTTCCTCTTGTTAGCATTTTTTAAGATAGTTTTATGGAAACTAAGGTAATTAGAATCTTTTTATATCTCCTTCACTCAATAAATCTCAAATCCATAACCATGATTTCCAAAAAAATTAGAGTAGACAAGGGGTATGCAAATATTTAAGACATGTACATCTTAAAGATTAGTCTCTCAACTCCTCAGTCTGTACAATTGTGAAAATCATCACCTATTTCTAAGTGTAGAAGATGCTCTTAAGGATGGCAATGGTAAATTAATCTCTTCACAACTAAGGTTATGGTGAGTAGAGGAAGTATGTAAGGTGAATGAAACAAGTTTCAAACTCTAATGCACATCATGAGTCTTCCTCAAAGCTTCAAAACTTCTCACATCATGATGTACCCTACCATAGTCTGTACCATGTGTCTATCAAGCTTCTTGAAGACTAATTTGTGGGAAAATGAGACTAATAGTTTCACTTTGAATGAACACTTTACTAGCAGTACTTCAAGAGTGAATAAGAAGTTATTATGTTTATTTTTTATCAAATTGTTTCTCATTACTAATTTCAATATCCAAAATCACCTATAGTCTGTACAGTGTTCAATCAATGCTCATAGTGATGTGATCAACAAAAGAAATCAAAATGGATATGTATGGAGTGATATTTAAAGGTTATTAGATAATTTAATGAGGTTTATAAATTTTATTAAATTATTTTTTTAAATATTAAGAACACTTACAACCTCCCAATTTGATCTTACATCTAAGTCAATTAGTAGACATGCTTTGAGCACACTAAGCAAATTTGAAGCTATGTCTTAGGAAGCTAAGATGGAATTGGTCAGTTCAGGAATACATTGGAAACTAATCAAAGGTTTTTTTACCATATACCCATACCCCATGAGGAACTTTTACTTTTTGAGGTAAAGTATGAAATAACTCAGCCTTAGAATGTTTAAGAAGCAAATAGTGCTTTGGAGTTGGAAGGGATTGAGACCTTTATAGACATAAGGTAATGGGAGATGGTTAAGTAACTTAAATAAGATTTATATTAAGTAAATATTAATTGAGAACCCTATAAACAATATTTTAAATTTATTGGAAGGCATACAAGATATGTACAGATAGGAGATATCAGATTTGAGAGTATGAACTTAAAGTGCTAATGTATCAAAATAAGAAGTGTGACATATATCCCACTAACTTGGGAGAGTTAAATAGTTTAAATGTGAGTCTAAATCACAAGGGTGACATCCAAAATACCCATTTAATTTCTAATCAACACTTACATCTATATCATTCAAGTTTATCATCATGAGATTATGTTAGGTGGGAATGGGATGATTATTATACATTGTAAGTTTGTTAATCAAAAAAGATTATTCAAGATTGTAAGAGGAATTTAATTATTAGTAAATACAAAATTAAAGCTAAAATACACTAATTTTATGTCTAAGCACAATATTATAGTCCATTCTAAACATCTACAGTCATGACCTCTGGATGGAGATTAGTAACATTATATACACTATGCATGAATATGGACAAGGTAGGAGAAAAGAGATGAAGATATAAGTGATAAGTGGTAAATATGGTTTATTTGGACCTATCCAAGGTCTTAATCACCTTTACCTTCTCCTTATAAGCTTAAACTTAGTCTAGACATTACTTACAACCATCCTACATTGGCTTAAATAGTGGAATGCGAAGATGGTTGGATAATGGTGGTTGATAGGTCTGTGAATATTTAAGAAGAATTTAAAGGAATAAATAACATTTTATAAACTCAAATAAAATACAAGTAATATCCCACTCTCCTCCATTATATTCCTAGTGAGCCCAAGATCACCACATACAACCACTATGATATATTTGATTGTATGTTGACACTTACTAGGTAAAATTAAGAAGAGAGTAGTTTATTTTGATGGTTGGAAGAAATGTATGAATGTATTTAGGAGTATAAAAATATTAATTACATCATATAGGATCTATAATATGTCACAAAGGTAATTCACCTCTTCCATAATCAAACAACCACCTACAACTGGGTTACTCTTGACTATGTAGTGAAAAAGATTGATTTCAAGTGGAATTGGCCAACAATAATGATCAAAGATAATTGTGGAAGATTGAGTCACATGCTGAGGGAGTAAAAAATTTCTAAGTATGACCTTCATTGGAGATCAAACTCAAAACCCATGCATGAATTCTAGTATGGACTAGGGGACTTATACATAAATTGATGAAGAGAAGCTTGTGTGAGGAATAAGGAAGAGTTAGGGTGTTTTCATAAGGCAATAGTGGATTGATCAGGTGCGTAAAAACCTAATTCATGTTATTACCACCCTAAAGAACACTTACAAACATGGAAAATGTCAGATCACCACTTACAGCTACTAGGACTGTCTACATGGCTAGTGAAGCAAATAGGCCTTAAGGGGTTAGGAATCCATTCAAATACCAATTAATATTTCAAATGGACTAGGAGATCATGTTTAATGATCATGTAGGTCACATATCCCTGATCAAGTGTTCAATCTAGGTAGAAAAGGGCTAAAATATAGAGTTAGGGTTAAAAAAGATGCTTTGACAAGAAACCCTCACTCTCAACCAAGGAGGTTTTAGAGGGTATAGAGACAAAAATGTATTAATGAGATCATATTATACATTATAAATAGTTTTTTATACCTCCATGAGTAATTTGAACTCAGAATCAAATGTTAAAATGTCAATTTTATCTTGCTTTCTCTCCTAGGCCTTATAGAATGTAACTTTTCTACTCAAGGAGCTCTAACTTTTGCTTGGATATTTCATGAGAAGATACATGGTATGGAATTAACATAGGGGAATTTAAGAAACCATATTACCTTGAAAAACATGGAAAAAAAGAGTTCATTAAATGCCATGTCATTTATGAACTATCGTTAAGAAGTTCAGGCACTCACAGGCTTCCTAGAAAACTAATCAAGGAAGATTGACTTATAAATAACATATAATGAATTAAAATGATCCTAAAACCTAAAACAAATTGTTTTATAATCTCTAGAGATTCTTCACCTACAATTTGGTTATACCTTAACTTGTACAAAATAGTACAAAAACTATACTTTTCTTGATTTTGAGTTAAAATAGGGGTTTTAAAGAGTGTGAAATGATGCCAATAAATGGGGAAGGTATTTAGATACTTATATTACCTTTCCAATCTCAAAAATATATCAAAAACTACTCATAACTTCCCAAACCATTTAGATATTTTGGGCTAGTCAAAAAATTCTTCAAACAGTAAGCTTGATAATGGCTATTTCAAGGTTCTTGTACCTCCACTGTGTTCCAAACTACTAAATTTGACATAAGAAATGTTGAAATCATGGGTAAATAATTTTTTTTTTGTAGTTTCACACATGTGGGGGGTCTCAAGAGCAAGATCTTCACTTTCTAGGCCTAGGAAGGATAATTAGGCCAAATTTGACTCAAATAATAAAATAGAAAGTATATCTACACTCAAAGTTAGGCCCCCAAATTTTCCATGGAAATGTAAGGGAATATAAGGTATCTATAAATTTTCTTGGTTTCTCATTATCATCTCTAGTTTCTTCCAAACAAGGATATTTTTTGAAAAAAGGGATACAAGGAATTGAGAAGAAATGTAAGGTTTTGGTGCAAAACCATGTATTTTTGGGATCTTGATGACTCCAATTGCCTTGTTCCAGGTCAAATATGTTATTAAAGATCCATTCATGGAATAAATTTGTAGACTTGGAGAAAAAAATCACCTTTTCCCTTATATGCCTTTGTGAAGAATGATAAATTTAAAGGTTTAAAATACTAAATCAATGTATATGACTCCTAATAGGCCTTAACAAGATGATCCATGAAATGGTATGCCATAGTTAGGCTTGGAATAAGTCATGAAAGGGGTTGAATTAAAGGTGAACAAGTGTCAAAAGGTCTATAAACTCTAAAATAAATCTTCTTCCTTCCTACGCCATCTTTGAGGAATAAATCAAACTTGGCTTGGAGAGTATTTTAGAAGTCTAATAAATTTGGAACACCAACATGAAAGAGTTTATGAGGTTTAACAAGACTTGTTACAAACATGAAGACCTAATTTCAAGGGTGATGAATTATTCTCTAAGAATATAGTGAGTTTAAGAAAGAATCAAGGTACCTATGTTGGTCAAACACCACAAATCAAGGAGGAGAACTTGTTCTATATTTCTAATGTAATGAAAAAAGAAAATATCTTCCATTTTCCAAAGGATGGAGGAAATATTAATAATAAAATGCTACATTAGGTTTTAAGACAAAGTGAAGGTTTTATTTCCTATTTTTGGGTGCTCTTGTCTCATTCTCTCTATATGTAATCCCATTTTTGGCATTTAAAGAATCCTGAACCTATGTTGTGGCAGGGCGATACTCAGAAAACACTTGTACTTGCCTATTTTTAATGAATAAAACATAATTCATGCTTCCTCAAAGCTTGGTTAGTGTATTTTCAGGGGTTTTTGATGAATGACAGTGATATCATAGACTTCCTTTCATTTTTCCTTTCTTCACCTATTTTTAGGTGTTATCTCATCCTTATAGGTTATGTAGTGTCCTTTAATCATCTTATTTCTATGGCAAGTGCAATATTTATTTAGTGTCTCTCAGAGACCTATTGAATTGGTGCCTTAGACCATGCATCAAGCCTAAGCCTCTATGTGAAACATTGATGTTTGGAGGCTTTAATTTAAGAAATATAATCAGGTTTACGTACTCATTCAATCTTCTTAGTGCATACTATAAAAATAGAAGTCATATTTTGGTTTATCACCCAAGTTACATAGGTTTTCCTTTTAGCTTACCTTCTTCCATTTTTCCTTGAAATATGGTAGTGTAGATTAGGGATCATAACTAGTACATAAAATTGAGCTATCCCTTATAATCTAGATATTCAATATAAATATTAGGCTACCCACCACCTAAGATTGTCTCCATGTTACTTCAATTATGAAGGCCTAAAATTACCTTCATAAGGGTACAAGTCTAGTAGTCAAAAACATTTGGAATGCCTGATGGGACATGTTGGAGTTGGTATTAATTAAATTTTAATTTTAGAATCATTCTTCATGAATTATTTGGTGACTCCAAGCTCAAGCAATTGCTTCTAACAATCTGGGCATAGTTTTCAAGTAAGTTTATTTTCATTTGACTATCCTAATGTTGTTTTCATGGTTGTGTATGAGGAAAATTACTATGCTATATTTCCTTATTAGCCTTAAAATGAGTTATATCATCTCTATGATGAATCATACTTTCTTTTTCATTATCCATATGAGCCTTGTTATCATCCTGATTAGCGTTACTAGGAGTTTTATCAAAACTATGATGAGCCTTATTAAGTTTCTCATGATCCTTACTATCAAGATCATGACTCTTACCTTCCTTGTGAGCCATATCAGCGTTATGACCATATTTCACCTTTCCCATATGGGTATGATAATTCATATGAGAAAACTTTTTTTAAGAAAGAATGGATGAGATAGAGCTCAAAATACTCACATACATAAGAAAAGTTTATTTAACTTCTCAGTATGAGGAAGTGAGTGGGATATTTAAAAATGTGTCCAATGATCTAGAGGAGAGGAATGTGTTGTGTAATCTTGTATTAGAGAAGATGGAGGCTTGGGAGAGGCAACAAAGTGAGTTGAATAAGTTGTTTCAAGAGCCCTCTTGTATTCCTTACCATTCTTCTTGTGTTCTTTATTCTCATAAATTTCTTAACCATGCTCAATTTGATCCAAGGGAGATTCCTAGTTGGAGTAAAGAGAAGACTCATATGCCTACTCAAGATCATAATCAAGATACTAAACCTTCTTGTACTTCCACTTCTATCTTACTCATCCCTCAAGATTAATTTATTTATGAGGACAAGGAGGTTTCAAATTATAATAAGGTGATGTCCAAGTGGAAGGAGAAAAATGTATAGGTCTTTAATAATTTATCCTTCCCTCCTCTCCAAGACTTTATCGATGATTCCATTACCCTCAAGATCCTAAAATATGATCATAAGCAACCTTCCACATCTCACACCCCCTCTCAAATGAATGAATTCCATCACCCTCCTGCCATCTTCCTTCTTAATAAAGTCTTCTTATATGGAGGATAGAGAAGGAGGTTGTAGCTATAAGTGATATTCTTGGAGAGTGTGAAGAGGATGTGTCAAATGTGTATTAGGATGAGTTTTTCATTGATACTTCACTTAGGGTATAAGTTGAAAATTAGGTTATATTTGGTCTTGAATAAGATATCTCAAGCATGTATGGGAATGTTGGTCTTGATGTAGAAGAACTCCATGAGATAGTACAAGCTAAATTCATAGATAAATTTGAGATATCTCCTATTGAACGAGATCAAGATTTCATTCAAATTGATCTTATTCAGGTTGATCAAAGTGAATAATAAAAGGATGATTCATAGTTGTACATTAATTCTCTATAAGAGATTTAATAGATTTATAAGGATATGTTACCCATTGGAGATCATGCTCATGATAAGGTTGATCAAGAGTCATTAATTGAAGACCATGATGCAGATTGGGTTGACTATTCAATGCTCCTTGACTATTATTTTATTAATTTTAGGAAACAAGAGGTTTAGTTCATATTTAATAAAGGGTCTAAGCAATGAAAATTAGTAAATAAATGTGCAAGAATTAACCTACTAATTTGTATAAATAGACTGTACTTTTGCCTTTTCTAAATATAGTATGAATGAGAGAGATTAGAACTTAGCTTATTTTGGTTGATCTAGGCTGAGACAACATCTAACACTAGAGGATTATTATTGGGAAATAGTCAAAAATAGATCCTTGGGCTTCATTTTTGGGTTGGAAAAGAGCACCAAAAATAATACACCATATTATCTATTTTTGTAGTCCTATTCTAGCATTGTTGTCCTAAGGTTGAAATTTTTCTAGGTTCTATTCAGAATGCTTGTGTTACCCTATCACTAAAATTTTAGGTTCTAAGAAATCATGGAGCTTGTTATGTGCTTGATTTAATCTTTAAAATCTTTAGGATCTCTTAGTCCCTTAACCTGAATGCAAACTTGGGAAAGAAAGATAAGGGGTTAATGTCTAAAAGATACATTAGATGCACCTCACACCTTATGTGTGGGCATGCTGCCTACATACCAATACTTCAAAGAGGGATCAAGCTAATGTAGTTCTCCCATTGAAGTTCTTGGTGCAAGTTGTGTATGATCAATCCAAGTAGAATTTAAAATTAGATGTGATTTAGCTAGATAAGGACTAGTGCAATGATAGGCTTGAATCAATGTCAGAAGGTTGTATGCAAAGAATCAAGAGGAGTGCTTGAATGTACCTACTTATATTCTTGCATCTCTCTTGTAAATGAGTGATCACCCTTATAAAAAGACATTTAATGGTCTTTTATATGGGAATTAATGATCTTGTGTTAGATGAATTTGTGTGAGGTCAATAGGGAAAAAGATAAGGATATAGGAAAATCTGACCATTGGAGGCCAAAATGAGCTTGGACAATAACACCAAAAATAGGACACCCTAAATTTTGGTGCTCATATCCTATTTAGGCACTATTTTCCTAAGGGGAAGAGACCCAAGTGGATGGTTCTAGGCCTAAAAGGGATGGTTGGTCTAATAGGCTAAGTATAGGAAGCTACAGATGACTAGGAATCAATGAATTAAGTAGCCTAAAAGGGTTGTGTGAGCCAATAGGAGAACCTATGGATTATGTTTCTTAGCCATATTAAAGTTTTACAAATTCACATTTTACATGTCTATATTTTCCCCCTTTTATTCTAGTGATGCAGCAAAGTGAAATACTAGGATAAAGGAAAAATAAGAAGCATACCTGAACTTACCTATAAGGGTGAAGCTCATGAAGTTACATGATGTTGGATGTGCATAGAGAGAGCACACTGTGAGTTGTGAATATGCAATGAAAACATAAATTAGATTTTTTCTTACTAGATATGATATATCTAAAATAATAATGTACAAAAACTAAGTAAGAGAATGAGAAAGGCATGAATACACCTCACTAGGTATGCAAACCAATACAAACCTTGTTATGATGTTGGAATGTGTTGGATGATGTTGAGTGTGTGTTGAATCAAGAGTAATATCATGAATAGAGATGAGTGATAAATTCCCAAGAAATTAGCTAAAAAATTCAAAGGCTAGCCCTTTGGCTCCATCATCACCAACTATGTGAAGCCAATGAATCATGTGTGTGTTAACCAATGTTTGGACAATGTGTCCAATCCCTTTTAATAGGTGGCTCAAGAATACAAAGGTTAGATAAACCTTTGGCTCCATAATCTCCCTATGAAGTGAAGATATGAATTAATACTGATATAAAATATATGCCATATGATATGGCTTGTGGATCTCATGGATGTGCTAGAAATCTAACAATGTTCCATGGATAGGCTAAATGTGTGCTAGAAACTAGGCCACTCTTAGCCATTTTGAAAGATAGAGGTGGGACTTGTATGAAAGCCTCCCCAAAATTGATGTAAAATGCTTACGTGAAAGCCAACTCAAGAACTTAGGTACTTGGAAATCTAAACTTGTATGAATGTTTAACTCAAATGTGATGCCAACCACTTGCAGATGAAATAAGGTATGTAACTACTTAGGATGTCTAGGTATAAACTAAACTCAAAAAGAAAAGAAGATCAATGTACCACACATATTGCCCCCAATCACTAATGTGTAGAACATGGATTTTGATTTGGAAGTTATGTCATCTACCTAATCTAAACTAAAAGTGAGAACCATCATGCCATGCATGATAACCCACTATATTTGACAAAATTCTACTAAAACTACTAAATCAGATTGATTTAGAAGTGCAAAAATTGTCCTTACATTGAAATTTTTGGTTGTTTCTCAAAATCTTGAGTGTTTTCCTACCTAGACAAGAGAACCAAAATGTGGACACCCCTATGTTTGTCATTGTAGTCCTACTTTGGTACTATTGTCCAGGGCCAAATTTGATGACTATTTTATATTCTCTATTATTTCTCTGGTCTATTCTGCCTAGTCTGATGTTTGGATTCTGAATGGAATGATCCAAATACTATTGTTTTGAATGTTAGGAGGTTTGATCTCTATGATAAATCCTTATTTGATGTCCCCTCTTCTAAGGGTAGGAGTGATGAACCTGTAATGACCACCCTTAGAATAAAAGAGTCTTGCAAGTGTGTTAAGTTGTGTAGATGCAAGATATAACATTGAATATTTGACAAGATATTTCAAGATATATCAATATTTGATTTGATAGATTGTTATATCAATAGGGGTATGTCTAGATAGATATAAAAATGTAAGATAATGTGCATGATACTAAAATAGACTGGTAATGTTAGATATTAGTTGTTAGATTTTATTAAGCATGGAGGGATGAAACATGATGTCCATCATTGCATCTAAGAATCAAGGTAAATGCATGATTGTAATCATGGCATTGCACACAATGAAGAGAAAATAAGCATAAAAAGTGAGAAGCATACCAGGGTGGCTAAGGGGCCATGTAAATAAGAGACATAGACACATGTCACTCAAACTAGAAGACAAGCATAGAAGGCATGTTCAAATGCCACATACACATACAAGTGGAAGAAGCAAAGTTGACATAAGGGCCATAAGTGTTGAAAATATTGTCATTGATGTCAAAGGTCTAGCATTGGTGATAAAGGCCGTATATCATTTATTGTCTAAAGGTGTTTTTAATGTTCATATTTTGGCTAAAATGTGTTTATATTTATTTAATATTAATGAATATATTTTTAGTTGTATACAATTCAAAAGAGGGCACATGAAGAATTCAAAGAGTCATGGGGTAAATACAAAAAAGGAATGGGACACATTTTCCCATGAAGAGTCATCTTGAGGAATTCCAAGAGTCACCAAATGAAGAGAAAAGAGTGTATGGTGCATTTTTCCATGAAGATTCACCTTAAGGAATTCAAAAGGTCACCAAGATAAAGACAAAAGAGGAAAGGATGCATTTTATTATGAAGGATGACCATGTTAATTTTCAAATACAAGGATTTGAAGGGTCATGCAAGTTTGGCATCATTTTCCATGAGTGAAGAGTCACAAAAGGTGAATACCAAAGGTTATTTGGAAAGATATAAATAAAGGCTTGGGAAGCCATTTGTAATATGCAAGAGAGTGTATGGTTTGTAATTATTTTATATATGAAAAGAGGAGAGAATAGAAAGAGATATTGTAGAGTTATATCATTTGTTGATGAAGCAAAATTGAGAGATAGTTATTTTTTATACACAAAAGAGGTTGGTGCTCCTGTGGGTTGGTGCTCTTGTGGATTGGTGCTCACAAATAATTTTTGTGTTGGTGTTGGGTAAAGGGGTTGGTGCTCCTACAAGTTGGTGCTTGTAAACTTTATAATTTGATTTGGTGATCATTCATATACTTGAGATTATTCGATTATTCTCTATGGTTTTTCCCACTTTGAGTTTCCATGTTAAAATATGGTGTGTGTGTGTGTCTCTCTCTCTCTCTCTCTCATGTGTGGTGCATGTTATTGTTTCAATTTTATTGCATATATTGAATATATGGTTAAGTATAATTTGATTAAATAAAATAAGTATAAGATATATGATATACTTATTCACCCCTCCTATCAGTATATCCCATTCTTAACAATTTATATCAGAGCAGGTTCCTTTGGAAAAAGTTTTACAACTTGAAGGTAGATCAGGGAAAGAATGATGGCTAGATCACATGAAGGTTTTATAAAAATAAGGCACCTTTGTTTTATGGGAAAAATTATGATCATTGGAGCATAAGGATGAGGACTTATTTGATGTCTCTTAGATTTAACATTTGGTAAGCAGTTGTGGAGGAATACGAAGAGCCACAGACACTTGTGACTACTCTGGTAGAAAATAAGGCAAGTGAAAATAATGCTAAAGTTTTAAATGGTATTTTATGTGGTTTATGTGAATAAAAATTTGCTAAAGTTATGCAATTCAAATATTCTCATGAGACTTTGGTAAAGCTTGAAAATATTTAAAAAGGTGATGAAAAGTTTCAGCAAGCTAAGCTCCAAACTTTCATAAGATAGTTTGAGAGTTTGAAAATGGAAGAGGAAGAAAATATATCAAGTTATCTTTCATGGGTTGATCAAATAGTTAATCATATTTAAGGCCTTAGATAAAATATAGAATAATCAATGGTGGTACAAAAGGTTTTGAGATCTCTATCAATGAGATATGATGCAAAGCTTTTGGCAGTCGAGGAGATGAAGGATCTAGCCAAGCTAAAGATGAATGAACTACATGGTATTCCTATGACATATGAGATGTAGATCAAATAAGAGAGACACTCAAAAAAGGAAGCTACTTTCAAGACATCAAATAAATACAAGGCTAAGATTAAATAATCAAGTGACAGCTCTAGCGATGATGAAGATGACAACAAAGCTTTATTCATCTGTAAACTAAAAAATGACACAGGTAAATATCAAGTAAAATTACCTTTTAAATGTTTTAATTGTAGAAATATTAGACATTTTAAAGCTAAGTTCCCAAATAAGAGTAATGGTTACAATGAAGGAAGGTCTATATACAAGAAAAATTTCAAAAGCAAATTAAATAAGGGATTTGAGAAGAAGAGTTTATACTCTAAAGATCCTAGCTTTATAGAAGACACTGGAGTCAGTGATTCAGATGAAGAAGAGATTCTATTCATGACCATACATGAAGATGCCTTCATAAGCAAAAGTATAAATGATCAATAAAACGAACAAGATGAAGTTGAAGTGAATCTAGAAGGATAACTCATGTGTGCCTTAGAAGAATTACAACCTCTTGAGAAGAAGAATCATATATTCAAGTACCAAATAGAGAAAAATGAAAAGGAGTCAAAAGAAATAATTGAATATCTACAAGCACACATTTAAGAAGATAAAAATATTGAATAAGATCTAATAGCTTAGTTACAAAAAGTAAGTGAAGAATGTGAAAAGTATGTTGTTAAAATTACCTCTTTAAAATCAGATCTTGAGAAAACAAATGAAATAGCTAATGATTCAAAATTATAGAATATTACTAATATGTTGAATAAGATATTATAAATTTAAATATCAATGATAGATAAGATAGGTATCAGATTTGAAAAAGAGAAAGGGGAGGCCACTAATTTCATAGACAAGGCTAACACAAAAAAAAGGTTAGAGCTATGTTGAAGCTCTTACAAAAGAGGAAAAGAAAAAGGAATAAGTTAAGAATATATAGGACATCTCAAAAAAAGAAGGCTAAAAGCAACAAGGCCACAAAAGGCAATCAGGTCAGAGATACACAAACATGGTATATTTTTATGGTTATTGTTTTTATTGTAATGGATATGGTCACAAGAAAATCAAATGTCAAAAAAAGGCTAATAATTTCAAAAATAAGAAGGAAACTCATGCAAAGTCAAGTAGAAGCCATAACTCTTTTGTTCCTCTACCAAGCTTTAATGAAGAGGCCATAATATGTTACAATTGTAATAACTTTGCACACATAGCTTGGTACTGTAGAAGCATGTTTGAGTCAGTCAAGAAGGACAAGAGTTTTAAGGCTCCATTTATCAAGAAGAAAGTTCAGATAGGTTCATGATAGAAGAAATAACTTGAAAAGTCTATGTTGGTCTAGATAGCTTTCCATGCATGAAATAAAGAAAATCCATGATTCATTTATAGTAAATGTTTGAGACACATGACTAGAGACAAGAGCAAGTTCATAACCATGAAAAAGATCAATGGTGGTATAATGAAATTTGGAGATAATACTACTACCAAGATTGTTGAAATAGGTATATTAAGTTTGGATAATGGTAGATCTAAGACTAAAAATGTTATATATGTAGAAGGTCTTGAGTATAATATTTTGAGTGTAAGTCAAATATGGGATTAGGGACACATACTAAATTTTTATGTATAAGGTTATGAAATTAGGAGAAAACCATCATATGTGTTGATTGTAGATGCTCATAGAATAGGAAACAATTCGTATATGTTATCAAATATTAAAGGTTAAAATTTTTGTTTGAGTCAAGTTAAGGAATGTTGACTATGGCATAGGAAAATGGGACACATAAGTTTTGACAATCTTGTCAACATCAACAAGAATCAAGTAGTTAAATATCTTACAAATATCATAAATCCCTCCAACACACTTTGTGAACCATGTCAACATGAGAAGCATGTTAGAAGATGGTTCAAAACAAAAGAATACTCGACAATTTAGATGTTAGATCTTGTTCACACTAGTTTGTGTGGACCTATGAAAACTCAAATTACTCAATGTGAGAAATATTTCATGTTGTTTATTGATGATTTTTCAAGTATGACTTGGGTGATGTTTTTAAAGAAAAAATCAAAAGATTTTAGCCACTTCAAAGCATTCAAGATTTTTGTTGAGGATAAAAATGGTTTGAAGATTAAGTACCTGAGATCATATCAAGGATGAGAATCCATCCCAGATGACTTTATTGAGTATTGTGAAGACCATGGGATAAATAGACATTATTCAGTAGTTAGAAATCCACAACAAAATGGAGTAGTTGAGTGGAAAAAATAGAAAATTTCAAGAAATGGTGAGGACAATACTAAATGAATCCAAGATACCAAATAAATATTAGAGAGAGGTAATAGGTAAAATAGTGCACATCCATAATAGAATAGTTTTTAGATTCAACAGTGACAAGACTCCCTATGAACTATGGAAAAATAAACTAGATACAATTGATTATTTTTGAGTTTTTGGTAGAAGATGCTTCATAAAGAGAACCAATGAAAAATTGGGTAAGTTTAAATCTAAATTAAATGAAGATATATTTCTTGGATATTCTTGCAAAAGCAAAGCTTATAAATGCTATAAAAAAATAACCAATAAGATTGTTGAAAGTCCAAGTGTCAAAATGGATAAAGATGTAGCACAAAGAGCTAGTGATCCAATGGACACTCCTGAAATCATTGAAGAAGAATAGTTTAGAGAGTTAGATACAGATGAGAAGGAGAATAAAAATGACTCCAAGACTATGTCCAAATATGTTTAGATAAATCATAATAATAGAGACATCATCAGGAACATAAATGAAGGAGTTCACACTAGAAGGATGATGGTAAGTTAATCTGAGCAAGTAAATTTTTATTTGTTATCCAAAAATCAGCTCAAAAACTTTTTAAAAGCTAGACATGATGAGTATTGGGTTGAGGCAATTGATGATGAATTAAATAAGATAGAAAAGATTAATACTTGGGAATTAGTGCCTAGACCAAAAGATAAAAATGTGATAGGAAAAAATGGGTATATAGAAATAAGTTGAATGAAGATGGTGAAGTTACCAAAAATAAAGCAAGGCTAGTATGTAAAGGATATGCTCATATTAAGGGTATAGATTTTGAAGAAACTTTTTCACTAGTGGCAAGGCTAGAGGCTATTAGAATGTTTCTTGCATATGTAGTGTTTAAAATTTACAAAGTGTTTTCGATGGATGTTAAGTCTACCTTCATGAATGGGAATCTAGAAGAGGATGTCTACATTGAGCGTCCTAAGGGATTTTTTCTCTCAAATTATAGTAGCCATGTATGAAAATTGAAGAAAGCACTATATGGATTGAAACAAGCTCCTAGAGATTTGTATGCAAGACTTGATAAGTACCTGTAAGATCAAGGTTTCAAGAGAGGTTTTGTTGATAGTAATCTCTACATCAAAATAGAAGGTGAGCATCAATTGATTGTTATGGTATATGTTGATGACATAATTTTTAGAGGAAACATTGAAAATATGATAAAATAATTTTATGATAATATGCAAAAAGAATTTGAGATGTCAATACTTGGAGAATTATCATTTTTCTTAGGGTTACAAATATTTCAATCAGATAAAATAATTTTTATATCTCAAAGTAAGTATGCCAAGGAAATGTTGAAAAAAAAATCTTGTAAGGATTGTGTACTAGCACACCAATGAGTACAGGGAACAATGTGAGTAAGGATGAAGATTCACCTATTGTAGATCAATATTTGTATATATTTATGATTGGTAGTCTTTTATATTTGACAACATCAAGGCTAGACATCATGCATGTAGTAGGCATGGTTATGAAATATTAGGAAGCTCGAAAGGAGAGTCATGTTTAGTTGGTGAAGAGAATATTTAGATATGTCAAGGGGACATTAGATTATGGATTGTGGTATCCCAAAGGCAAAGATTTCACTTTGTTTTTTTATATAGATTCAGATTGGGTAGGTTTCTTGGATGATAATAAAGTACAAGTGGAGGATCTTTCTTCCTCAATGATAGCTTAATATCATGGCTAAGTAAAAAGCATAATTTAGTATCACTTTCTACAGCTAAAGGAAAATATATTTTAGTGTTATTATGTTGTACTCAATTGATTTGGATGATGAATACTTTGTAAGATATCAAGGTAAAATATGATGAACCTATTTATATTTTTTTGACAACACAAGTTCTATTAATATTTCTAAGAATCTAGTGATGTATTCAAGAACAAAACATATTCCTATTAGATATCACTTCATGAGAGAGTGGGTTGTAGATCAATAGTTAATATGGAATATATTAGTAGTACATAATAGATTGTATATATTTTCATAAAGACAGTACCAAAAAACATAGTCAAGTATATATGGGAGAAGTTAGGAGTAATTTCTTTTACTTCCTGCCATTGAGGATAAATCATCAATTTAGGGGAAACTACATATTATCTCCAGGATAGGCCCTTTGCCATTGATGTAAAAGGGGGTAAATAATAGAAATAGGTATAAGTACAAGTACAAGGAATAGGTGTAGAAACAATTATAGGGAATAGGTAAAAGATGCTACATTTAGGGCGAGTTACTGTATGTTTTTGAGATGGTAGTATGTGTAGGTTGGCATGTGCAGTACAAGTTTTAGGATGTGGTAGTTTTATTTTGAGGTTGCCATCAATGACAAAGGTGGAAATTATTGAAAATATTATCATTGATGTCAAAGGTCTATCATTGATGATAAAGGCCCCACAACATTTATTGTCTAAAGGTGTTTTTAATGTTCATATTTTGGCTAAAATGTGTCGATATTTATTTAATATTTATGAATATATTTTTTGTTGCATAAAAGTCAAAATAGGGCCCATAAAGAATTCAAAGAGTCATGGGGTAAAGACAAAAAAGGAATGGGACACATTTTATCACGAAGAGTCATCTTGAGGAATTCCAAGAGTCACCAAGTGAAGACAAAAGAGGGTATGGACCATTTTTCTATGAAGAGTCACCTTAAGGAATTAAAAAGGTCACCAAGATAAATAAAAAAGAGGAAATGATGCATTTTATTATGAAGGATCACCATGTGAATTTTCAAATACAAAGATTCGAAGGGTCATGCAAGTTTGGCATCATTTTCCATGAGGAGTGAAGAGTCACAAAGGGTGAATACCAAAGGTCATTTGTAAAGATATAAATAAAGGCTTGGGAAGCCATTTGTAATATTCAAGAGAGTGTATTTTTTGTAATTATTTTATATATGAAAAGAGGAGAGAATAAAAAGAGATATTGTAGAGTTATATCATTTTTTTAAAAAAGCAACATTGAGAGATAGTTGTGTTTTATACACAAGAGGGGTTGGTACTCACAAATAGTTGTCGTATTTGTGCTCAACAAAGCGATTGGTGCTCCTAGAAGTTGGTGCTTATGAAATTTGTAATTTTATTTGGTGCTCATTCATATACTTGAGATTTTTCTTTGTCATTTTTCCCTCTTTGGGTTTCCACATAAAAATCTACTCTCTCTCTCTCTCTCTCTCTCTCTCGTGTGGTGCATGTTATTGTTTCAATTTTATTGTATATATTAAATTGTATGGTTAAGTGGAGTTTGATTAAGTAAAATATTTATAAGATATATGATATACTTATTCACCCCACCTCTTAGTATATCCCATGATTAAGAACAAGCACATGAAAGAGTAAAAACATATAACATTGGCAAATGTCCTAAGGCATAAACATGAAGATGAACAACAACTAGAAGGTGCAATCACACATGATATAAGTAAGGAATGAAAGTAGAAGTAATAACTAGAAGATACAAATATATCTAACTAATCAAAGTAAAATGTGAAAGTAGTCAAAACATGTGTAGTACAAGTCTAGGTATATACTAAAAAGTACACAAGGGCTAAGTACTAGTGAAATGTCGATGTAGTAATCTATAGAGTAATGTACATAAACATGATAAAACAGTGTGTGTAGTGTATGAATGACATAATCTAGATGGTGTAGCCATGTATAAGATGCTCTTAGTGGGTGTGTATATCGATGTGTGTCTCAAATGTATAAGTAGGATGCCCCCTCAATGGGTAGAATGAAGTAATAAAAATAGTTGGATGTCGATGCACATACTCAAATAATATCAAGTGAAGCATTGTAGTGTAGATAAATCGAAATACAATAACATAAAATATCAAATGTAAGTCCTAGAATGATAGTAGTAATGTAAACATGGATGATGCATACAAAAAAAAATGTTTTTGGTGTTTTGTAATTTTTTGAATGTTTTTGTATTTTGAAGTGTTATTTGTTATTGTATTTTTGAAAATATTTGAATTATTTAAAATCAATTAGGGAATAAATGCTACTAAATGATGAGTCTCAGATGAGACTCCTTATCTTGGCATCTTGTATCAAATAATGGGATTGTGCATGATTATGAGGCATAATTGAGTGTCTAAGATTATGCAACTAAAATATGTGTACATTTTAATTACTTTGAAATCTCTAAAGTGGAAACTAAATGTTGGGTCCTCCCATGACTCTAAGAAGTGGATGAAAATATAGGGATCTTAGGGACCCATTTGAAAGTAGGAGAAGAAGCTCTATGAATAGGTGCTCTCTATGTAGCTATATGAGACTGCAATGTAATTGCTCTAGGTGTGTATACTATAGCTAGAAGCTATCTAGAATCTTAAAACTATGGAGATGTATGAACCCTCTATACTGGTGATGGATTTTGTAACTCTGGATAGATCAAAATTGGAATCTATATAGAACTAGAGGATAAGCTAAAATTGATGGGAGAACTAGAGTTGGTGATTGGAAGATAGTAGATAGTTTTGAAGTGGGGAGTGGTGATTCATAAAGAACTCTACCAATTGTAATAACCTGATTAGTGTAAATGAACTTCATGCATCCATGAACTATAAAAGGTACTACCCTAAGTTTGTGAATCCATGGTTGACCAAGTAATATGTCAAAAACTCCTGCACTAGGAACTATAGTGAATGGGGTGGCCACATGTGTAAGACCAACCTATAGTACAAGTACTATCTTTCCCAATGAAAGTTGACTATGCCCACTAAAACCACTAATAACTATGCTTTTTAGAGTGATATCCTTCTCTAAATAACCCAAATTTTGAAGTAGTGTGAAGTTACACATGCTAAGACTGGAAACATTATCAATGAGTACACTGTGAATAGGCTAACTATGAATATGTGCTATGATAAAAAGTACATTATAGCCTATATTATCCTCCATAATCTGCTAATTTAAAATATATATATAAGGCCTAGTTAGAACTCTAGACTCATACACACTTATCATACCTCTCAAAGGATTGCCTCAACTGAAGGTGCTTGGTATTTAACTGGTGGAGGATGTGTATGATATGTATGATGAACACCTGATGTGTTCCCTTTCTATTATTTTGAGTGATATGGAAATGGACTAAAAAGATTTTCAAAGCTTTATCTTATGTTGGCTTTGTCTTTGGAGAGTCAACTAAAGTGCCCAAATGAAGTAGATTATCATCTATCAAGTTATGTATCTTATGTCACAAACTAATGCATCTATGTATGGTGTGGCCTGGTACCTTATGAAAATCACAAAATGCATGCTGATCATATCCCCATGAAAGAGGCTTTGCTAGATCTGCTTCCTAAATAGGAGGGAGAGTGATGATGTTGCATTCTAATAATTGTTGTAAAACCTTGGCTGGAGGAACTAGTAGATTGGTAAATGCTTGACGAGGAGGTGCTAATAAAACCACATGCTGAGGGGGATCAAAATCCATTAACTATTGGTTGATTTTGATTCTTATTATCATTGATTTTGACCTTGTATGGGACTTTTTTGTTACTCTTATTAGTTGTGTTTGGGATACTTTAATACTTAAGTTTGCCCATTGTAATTAACTTGAATTATCTTCCCTTGAGTGTATGACATAATTCATTAAATGAAGAGAATCTTTTGAACATAATAGATTCATGCAATACTAGTAGAAAGCTCTATTTGAAGATGTCTTGTAACTCTTGATCATCCATGGGGATAGTTAACTTAGCTAGAATAGTCTTGTATCTAAGAACATAATCTATGAGAGGCTCATTTGACCTTTATTTCTATTGCACAATCTATGCATATGAGACCTTATCACCAATGTTGATACTAAAATATGCTAGGAATATCTCTGCTAAAGGATTGAATGATGTGACCGACTAATTCCGTAGATTATAAAACCACTATAAAGCATAATCCTTTAGGCTCTATGGAAAAAGTTTGGTAAGTAGCTAGTCATTGGGTACATAATCCAAACATACTGCATGAAAATCTCTCAAATGTGTGTATGGATCACCCTTGCCACCATAAAGAGTAAGCTTGGGTTAAACAAATCCTTGTGGCAAGGGTGTAGAAGCAATGTGATGTGCTAATGGTGTATGCAAAAGAGAAAAAGAATCCAAAGCCTATGTAGGTCTAGTGGTACCTTGCTCAAGATATTGCACCTCGGATTGAAGAGATCATATCTCTTGTACAATGGTTGTGACATCAGGAGCTAGGGATGTACTAGCCACAATTGGTGACATAGAAGAAGGTTGGGCTACTATAGGGGTTGGTTGAGACATAGTTTTCCTTGTAGTTTTATTTGTAATTGGTTGCTCTGAATTACTAGAAGACTCAACCTACTTAGCCTTTTTTATTTATATGATGGATTGCAAAATGATTGTATGATCTTTAGGATGGTCCTTAATTATTTCTCTAAATTTTGTAAAACCAAATATTTGTTGAGGAATAATTCATTATCAACAATAGGAGGAAGTGGATTAGTAGTCCAATGTGGTGGATCATGAGAATTTGTATGTACCTCATCATTGTTGTTTCATACTACTCATGATCAGGGTTATCCTCATGGAAATTTGTATAATCTAGATGTGTAGAATCTATAATAAGAATATGATTTGGCTATTTATCCATGGTATGAGGTTGAGTTGAAGGAATTTGAGTGAATTCAAGAGGATTGCCACTACATCTTGCACTTCATCTTGAGGGAAGAGATGAAAGAAACTTAGGTGGCATAAGGAAAACAATTTGGATGATAGTAGTAAAAATTCACCTAATGTAATCTAAGCAAGGAAATAGAAAATGCATGAAAATGATAGAGAACTCTGAAACATGTAAGGTGATATGTCAACAAGCAAAAAGGAGATAATATACAGAACTAAGGATTTTTTATAAATATTATTTGCAACATACTATATAATTTTAAATTTGAAATTGATTTTCTAAGTTTGATATGAACTAAATTTTTAGAAAATTATGCAAAAAGTATTGAAGAATAACTAAGAATGTATTTGATGAAACTAGGGTTTCAAAATAACTTTTTAAAAATTAGAGGAATAATTTGAAAAAATTGCTATGAATTTGTATAATTTAGCTTGAAAAATTTAGGAAAAATCTATAAATATTTATAAAATTAGCAATATATGTTTCGTAGTGTTTTGAAAGTGTTTGTGTGCAAATAAGACCTAGTATATGCAAACTAGTGTTTGGGTAAATTTATTGAAAATATTTAAATTAATTTATAGTTTTTTAATTTTTAACTTTAGGAAAAATTAGGAAAATATTAAAAAACATCAAAAATAATTAACGCTAGGGTTTTTAGGGTTTTTGTGCAAAAATTTGATGTCAAGTTCACCAAATGTTTTATTAATTTTAGGAAATTAAAGGTTTAGTTCCTATTTAATAAAGGGTCTGAGTAATGAAAATTATTAAATAAATGTGCAAGAATTAGCCTACTAATTTGTATAAATATACTATACTTTTTCCTTTTCTAAATTTAGTAGGAAATGAGAAAGATTAGAACTTAGCTTATTCCAACTGATCTAGGCTAAGACAAGGTCTAATACTAAAGGAGCAAGACTTAGAAATAGTCAGAAACAAATCACTACACTTCATTTTTAGGTTTGATAGGAGTGCCAAAAATAGGACCCCCTATTGTCTGGCATTGTAGTCCTATTTTGACACTATTATCCTAAGGCTGAAAGCTTTCTAGGTTCTATTTGAAATGCTAGTGTTACCCTATCACTAAAATTATAGGGTCTAGGACCTCATAGAGCTTGTTATGTGCCTAATTTAATATTCAAAACATTTAATATCTCTTGGTTCATAAACTTGAATGCAAACTTGGGAAATAAAGATAAGGGGTTAGTGTGTAAAGGATATGCTAGACACACCTCACACCCCATATGTGGACACACTGCCTACATACCACTACTCCAAAGAGGGATCAAGCTAATGTAGTTCTCCCATTAAAGTGCTTGGTGTAATTTGTTTATAATCAATACAACTATAATGCAAAATTGAATTTGCTTTAGCTGGCTATGGACTAGTGCAATGACTTGAGTAGGCTTGAATCAATGTTGGAAGGATGTATGCAAAGAATCGAGAGGAGTGCTTGAGTGTACTTGATTGTATTCTTGCATCTCTCTTGGAAATGAGTGCCCACCCTTATAAATGGAGTTTGAATGGCCTTTTATAGGGAAATTAATGATCATGGGTTAGATGAATTTTTATGAGGTTGATAGGGAAAAAGATAAGGATCTGGGAAAATGTAACCATTGGAGGCCAAAATGAGCTTGGACAATAATGCCAGAAATAGGACACCCTAAATTTTGGTGCTCCTATCCTATTTGGGCACTATTTTCCTAAGGGGAAGAGACCTAAGGGGATGGTTCTAGGCCTAAAAGGGCTGCTTGGGTCTAAAATGGCTAAGTTTGGAAGCTATAGATGATTGGGAATCAGTGAAAGAAGTAGCCTAGAAAGGTTGTGTGAGCCAACAATAGGACCTATGGATTAGGTGTCTTAGCCATAATGAAGTTGTATAATTTCACATTTTACATCACTAAAAATATCTTAATGAAATTTTCGTAGTTGATAAGAAGAATGAGGTAACTCAAGATTCTATAGAGACTCAAATATAATGCTTAAATTGGGTGTCACTTAATGAGATTGTAACTGATAAGCAGTATAAGAAAGATCCTAAAGTAAAAGATAAGTTCATCTTAATTGGTTACTACTTTTTTGTTAATGACTCACTTGAGGAGATATTGAGTTAGTAGGCAAGAAGAGTGTCTCATTAGAGGTCATGTTTAATAAACACCTTGCTTTACAACTTGTACCATCTCTTGGAAGAAGTGAGTTCATGAATTTTCCTTTTGATCTAGGTGGATCATGACTTGTCATGGTTAGTTATATTAGCTTGTTTTTGTTTTGTCCCAAATAAGTGATTTATTTTTAGATTTTATTTTTTAGTTAGTTTCCCATGTTTTATGAGTTTTTTCCTTTGTTATGGAGGAGATGCAGTGGTCTTATTTCAATTCAAGAGTCTTGTAGTCATAGATCAGGTCTAACCATATTTATTTTAGAATTTAAGAATGTTTATGAGTCTAAAATGGATGTAAATGGTCAGTTTCTCAAGCATAGTAGGCATGCTTCCTAATTGACTCACCAAAATGTTGACAATTTTGACCTCATGGGTCGAATTATCACCCCTATCATTCAAAACTTTACCTGACATGATAGTTTGTATTTTTGGTTAGTATTGAAAACTCCTTAAAGTGATCATTTGAATAATTGATTAATAGGTTTTAAGGTGGATTAGGTGAGTTTATTTTTTGTCCTTCATTTGTCTTGTGCTTATCTAGTCACTTGGCCTTTTTGAGCCATTTTCAGTGGTGAAAAGAGTAAAGTGTCTTGATTAGGGTCATATAATTTTTTAGGGTCTTTTTATTCATAAAATATGAACAATCAGGTTGATCACATTTTTATACTAGCTTCATGACTCATTTTCAAGTAATTTTGACCATTTTGTGACCTTAAAGGAGGGTTTTGATGGTATATGATGAAGAAGGAGCTTAACTTCATCATGTTTCACTTGATCATACATTTTAAATATTCAATAACACATTTTAAAACATTTAAATCAAATCTCCTTAGTAAATTTGGCTTTTTTAGTGCAAAAATAGGCCATTTTGTTGGATCCATATAGGTTTTCATAAGATTGTTATGTGAAAATCATCTCATATACCTCATTTAGTGCCAAAATGGTAATATAATTGGTTTTGATGATGTTATAGGTGAAAAAATGGTAAAAACCTACTTTGTTCATATATCGGCCTCCTTGGTAGATCTAGAAGGTAGTTTTGAAATGCTTAGTATGTAAAGAGGAGAGAGAGAGTTAGGATATGAAACTTTGTAAGTTATTATGGGTCCTAGTTATATTTAAAATTATAGAATTATTTTTTATAATTATGTCCATTTATTAATGAACCATCACTAAGAGTGACAATATGTCACTATTGTTTATGCATTTGAGAGGGGTCTGTTCTTGCACCTATTTATTAAAAAAATTAAATGATGGAGAAAAAATATTTTTATTATGTTTTATACAAGTCTTTTATCTCTATATCATGATGGTTTCATTGGCTAATTTATCTCTATGAGGATGTTTCACTTGAAAAAGGGTATTGGTGTACATGTTGCCTTGATGAATTCTACTACAAATATTATTTTATCTTCATGGTGGTCACTCTCATATGTATGTAACACTCCATAAATAATATAAAATCATCCAAAGTGATGGAATTCATAGGATTTATTTAAAGATCCATCCTTATTCATATGATTTGATTCTTATGGAGACTTGTACAAAATGTCCGTCATCTCCAGAGTCTGAGATTCAAGTTTGTATTATATAATCAATAGGTATTATCTTAAAATACTATAAAAACACCCATTATATATCTATATTTATGATTTAATGGAAAACATGATCTAAACTAGCATTTTGAGCAAGTTAATAGAGTGTAAAAAGAAGACTCAAGTTTGCAAATCCATCTAAGATGGATTAGGAAATCAAATCCATGGAAATCAAATCCATGTTGAGAATCTATTCACATCATTGATAGTGTAATTTAATTAATACAATCCCATGATATCATAAAAAATCATGGAAGATCATCAAGAACTTCACTCTCAACACATGATCACCAACAGTCTATACATTTTCTATAAATTAGAGGACATGTGTGAAGAGAGTCAACATGGTTTTATGATAGGTCTCATGTTTCTAGAGGTTAATTGGAGTTCAAGGTCACATATTGTAATTTTATTTAGAATGAGAGAGATGAGAAAGGTAAGAGACAATAGGTTGTTCTCAAATTTTGTCAATGAGCTAAATAAACACTTACAACAATAAAGGTTCCAATAGAAGATGCAAATGATCTTGATTGATAATGGAGCTCCACCTCATGTAAGTTAAATGATCCTAATTCATGTAACATTCAAAAAGTCAAGAAAGACTAATACCATCCTTGTGTAAACTCAGTCTTAGGAGTCAAGTTGAGAGAGATAAAACAACTTTGTTTCCTCTTGTTAGCATTTGTTAAGGTAAATTTGTGGAAATTAAGGTAATTGACATATTTTTGTATCTCCTTTAGTCAATCAATCTTAGATACATTACCATGATTTTTCAAGCAAATATTAGAGATAAGGGGTATGTAGATATTTAAGACATGTACATCTTGAAGATCAGTCTCTCAACTCCTCCTCAATCTATATAGTGGTGAAAATCAGCATGTACAGATGAGTATAGAGGATGATTTTAAAGATGGAAATGGTAAAGGGATATATTTAAAAACAAGTTCATGGTGAGTAGAGGAAGTCTATAAGGTGAATGAAAAATTATAAAACTCTAATGCACATCATGAGTCTTCTTCAAAGCTTCAAAACTTCTCACATCGTGATGTACTCTACCATAGTTCATATAATGTGGCTATCAGGCCTCTTGAAGACCAAGTTATGGAAGAATGATAATAAGAGTTTCAATTTGAATGAATAATTTATGAGTAGGACATCAATAGTGAATACTAGGTTCTTAGGTTGATTTATGATCAACTTATTTCTCATTACTAATTTCAATAGCCAAAATCACCTACAATCCATATAGTTCTCAATCAACACTCACAGTCATGTTATCAATTCTAGTAAATGGTTGGTTTCAAGCTTAGGAACACTTCCAACCTCCCAATTTACACTTACAACTAAGTCAATTGGCATACATGTTTTGAGCACACTAAGCAACTTTGAAATTATGTCTTAGGAAGATAAGATGAGTATAAGGCAAGCTAAAGGTAATAATATGGAATTAGTTAGTTTAGGAATACACTAGAAACTAAATAAGGATATTCTTGACCATATACCCATAACCCATGAGGAACTCAGACTTCTTGGGGCATAGTATGGAATAATGTAGTCTTGGATTGTTTAAGAAGCAAATAATTCTTTGGAGTTGGAAGGGATTGAAACCTTAGGAGACATAGGCTAATGGGAGATGTTGAAGTAAATTAAATAATATTTCCATGAGGTATATATTAAATGATAACCATGTAAACAATATTCCAAGTTTATTGGAAGGTACATAATCTTTGTATGGATAAGAGACAACAAACTTGAGACTATGGCCTTAATGTATTAATGTATCAAAATAAGAAGTGTGAGATAGTTCCCAATGACATGGGAGAGATCAATAAGTGAAATAAGATCCTAAATCACAAGGTAAACATTAAAAATACCCATTTAATGTCTAATCAATAACTATAGCCAGCTCATTCAAACTTATCATCATGAGATTATGTTTGGTTGAGTAGAGTTAATTATTATAGATTGAAACTTTTTTGAAAAAAAAGTTTCTTCAAGATGAGAAGAGGTGGTTCATGATGAATAAATACATCATTAAATCTAAAAGACACTAATTTGAGGTTTGTAAATTCTAGTAAATGGTTGGTTTCAAGCTTAGGAACACTTCCACCCTCCCAATTTGCCCTTACAACTAAGTCAATTGGCATACATGTTTTGAGCACACTAAGCAACTTTGAAATTATTTCTTAGGAAGATAAGATGAGTATAAGGAAAGCTAAAGGTAATAATATGGAATTAGTTAGTTCAAGAATACACTAGAAACTAAATAAGGATCTTCTTGACCATATACCCATACCCCATGAGGAACTCAGACTTCTTGGGGTAGAGTATGGAATAACGTAGTCTTGTATTGTTTAAGAAGTAAACAATGCTTTGGAGTTGGAAGGGATTGAAACCTTAGCAGACATAGGTTAATGGAAGATGTTCAAGTAACCTAAAAAAGATTTCCATGATGTATATATTAAATTATAACCATGTAAACAATATTCCAAGTTGATTAGAAGATATATAAGCTTTGTATGGATAGGAGACAACAAACTTGAGACTATGACCTTAATGTGCTAATGTATCAAAATAATAAGTGTGAGATAGTTCCAAATGACTTGGGAGAGCTCAATAAGTGAAATAAGATCCTAAATCACAAGTTCAACATTCAAAAGACCCATTTAATGTCTAATCAATAACTATAGCTAGCTCATTCAAACTTATCATCATGAGATTATGTTTGGTTGAGTAGAGTTAATTATTATAGATTGAAACTTTTCTGAAAAAAAAGTTTCTTCAAGATGATAAGAGGTGGTTAATGATGAATAAATACATCATTAAATATAAAAGACACTAATTTTAGGTTTCTAAATTATAGTAAATGGTTGGTTTCAAGCTTAGGAACACTTCCAACCTCCCAATTTGCACTTACAACTAAGTCAATTGGCATACATGTTTTGAGCAAACTAAGCAACTTTGAAATTATGTCTTAGGAAGATAAGATGAGTATAAGGCAAGCTAAAGGTAATAATATGGAATTATTTAGTTCAAAAATACAATAGAAACTAAATAAGGATGTTCTTGACCATATACCCATACCCCATGAGGAACTCAGACTTCTTGGGGCATAGTATGGAATAATGTAGTCTTGGATTGTTTAAGAAGCAAATAATGCTTTGGAGTTGGAAGGGATTGAAACCTTAGTAGACATAGGTTAATGGGAGATGTTGAAGTAAATTAAATAATATTTCCATGAGGTATATATTAAATTATAACCATGTAAACAATATTCCAATATTGGAAGGTACATAAGCTTTGTATGGATAAGAGACAACAAACTTGAGACTATGACCTTAATGTGCTAATGTATCAAAATAAGAAGTGTGAGATAGTTCCTAATGACATGTGAGAGATAAATAAGTGAAATAAGATCCTAAATCACAAGGTAAACATTCAAAAGACCCATTTAATGTCTAATAAATAACTATAGCCAGCTCATTCAAACTTATCATCATGAGATTATGTTTGGTTGAGTAGAGTTAATTATTATAGATTGAAACTTTTTTGAAAAAAAAGTTTCTTCAAGATGATAAGAGGTGGTTCATGATGAATAAATACATCATTAAATCTAAAAGACACTAATTTTAGGTTTCTAAATTCTAGTAATTGGTTGGTTTCAAGCTTATGAACACTTCCAACATCCCAATTTGCACTTACAACTAAGTCAATTGGCATACATGTTTTTAGTACACTAAGCAATTTTGAAATTATGTCTTAGGAAGATAAGATGAGTATAAGGAAAGCTAAAGGTAATAATATGGAATTATTTAGTTTAAGAATACACTAGAAACTAAATAAGGATCTTCTTGACCATATACCCATACCCCATGAGGAACTCAGACTTCTTGGGACAGAGTATGGAATAACGTAGTCTTGGATTGTTTAAGAAGCAAATAATGCTTTGGAGTTGGAAGGGATTGAAACCTTAGCAGACATAGGTTTATGGAAGATGTTCAAGTAACTTAAATAATATTTCCATGAGGTATATATTAAATGATAACCATGTAAACAATATTCCAAGTTGATTAGAAGGTACATAAGCTTTGTATGGATAGGAGACAACAAACTTGAGACTATGACCTTAATGTGCTAATGTATCAAAATAAGAAGCGTGAGATAGTTCCAAATGACTTGGGAGAGCTCAATAAGTAAAATAAGATCCTAAATCATAAGGTCAACATTCAAAAGACCCATTTAATGTCTAATCAATAACTACAGCTAGCTCATTCAAACTTATCATCATGAGATTATGTTTGGTTGAGTAGAGTTAATTATTATAGATTGAAATTTTTCTGAAAAAAAGGTTTCTTCAAGATGATAAGAGGTGGTTCATGATGAATAAATACATCATTAAATATAAAAGACACTAATTTGAGGTTTCTAAATTCTAGTAAATGGCTGGTTTCAAGCTTAGGAACACTTCCAACCTCCCAATTTTTACTTACAACTAAGTCAATTGGCATACATGTTTTGAGCACACTAAACAACTTTGAAATTATGTCTTAGGAAGATAAGATGAGTATAAGGAAAGATAAATGTAATAATATGGAATTAGTTAGTTCAGGAATACACTAGAATCTAAATAAGGATGTTCTTGACCATATACCCATACCCAATGAGGAACTCAGACTTCTTGGGGTAGAGTATGGAATAACGTAGTCTTGGATTGTTTAAGAAGACAATAATTCTTTGGAGTGTGAAGGGATTGAAACCTTAGTAGACATAGGTTAATGGGATATGTTCAAGTAACTTAAATAAGATTTCCATGAGGTATATATTAAATGATAACCATGTAAACAATATTCCAGTTGATTGGAAGGTACATAAGCTTTGTATGGATAGGAGACAACAAACTTGAGGCTATGACCTTAATGTGCTAATGTATCAAAATAAGAAGTGTGAGATAGTTCACAATGACTTCAGAGAGCTCAATAAGTGAAATAAGATCCTAAATCACAAGGTCAACATTCAAAAGACCCATTTAATGTCTAATCAATATCTACAGCCAGCTCATTCAAACTTATCATCATGAGATTATGTTTGGCTGAGTAGAGTTAATTATTATAGATTGAAACTTTTTTGAAAAAAAAAATTTCTTAAAGATGCTAAGAGGTGGTTCATGATGAATAAATACATCATTAAATCTAAAAGACCCTAATTTTAGGTCTAAGCATAAGCATATAGTCTATTTCAAGCATCTATAGTCATGACCTCTGGATGGAGATTGGCAGTATTATGTAAACTATGCATGATCTAGGAAATGTAGGAGAAAAGAGACAAACTTATAAGTTTTTAGTTGGAAAATATGATTTTTTTATACCTATCCAAGGTCTTGATCATCTTTACCTTCTCCCTACAAGCTTAAACTCAGTCTAGACATTCCTTACAACCATCCTACTTTGGCTTATATAGTGGCATGTGAAGATGGTTAGATAGATGTGGTTGATAAGTTTATGAAGTTTAATGAATAATTTTAAGTAATATATATCATCGAATAAACCCATATAAACTACATGTAAGATCTCACTCTCTTCCATTCTAGACCTAGTGAACCCAAGATCACCACTTACAACCAATAAGACCTATATGACTGTATGTTGACACTTAATAAGTAGAATTTTGAATAGAGTGGTATAATTTTATGGTTGGAATAAGTGTATCAAGTTTTTTAGGAGTATAAACATATTAATGAAATCATATAGGAGCAAGAATACCTCACAAAGGAAATTCACCTCTTCCATAATCAAACAACCACCTACAACTGGGTTAATATTGACTATGTAGTGAAGAAGATTGATTTCAAGTGGAATTAGCTAGTAATAATGATCAAAGATAATTATAGGATATTGAGTGACATGCTGAGGGAGTATCAAATTTGTAATTATGGCCTTCATTGGAGATTAAAATCAAAACCCAGGTAGGTAGTATAGTATGGACTAGGAGACTTGTGCATCAATTGATGAAGAGAAGCCTGTATGAGGAATAAGGAAGTATTATTGTGTTTTAATAAGGTAAAATTGGATTTATCAAGTGATTACAAACATAATACATATTATTAAAACCCTAAATAACATTTACAAACCTATAGTGTCAGATCACCATCTATAACTACTAGGACATCATACATGGCTAGTGAAACAAATAGGCCTTAAGGGGTTATGAAGCCATTAAAAGACAAATTAATATTTCCAATGGACTAGGGGATCATGTTTCATGATCATGGTCTTCACATAATCCTGATCAAGTGTTCATTCTAGGCAAAAAATGTCTAAAATATAGAGCTAGGGTCAAAAAGGATACTTTGACAAGAAACCCTCACTCTCAGCCAAGGAGGATTCAAAGGGTCTAGAGGAAAAACAAAATGAATGATAGAATAGGATAGGTTAAAAATTAGTGTTTTATACTTAAATGAGTCATTTTAACTTAGAATAAAATGTCAAAATTCCAATTCTATCTTATTTTCTCTCTTAGGCCTCACAAAATACAACTTTTTTACCCAAGGAGCTCCATCTTTGGCTTGGATATTTCATGTGAAGATGCATGGTATGTAATGATATTAGGGTAAGTACAGTACCCATATTACATTGAAAAAAATGGATAAAATAGTTAATTAAAGGCCATTTCCTTTATGAACTATCATTAAGGAATTCAAGCAGTCACAGGCTTCCTAGAAAACCATCAAGGGAGATTGAATTTAAAATCACCCAAAATTACCTGAAATGATCTTTAAACCTATAAAAAATTATTATATACTCTATTTAAATCCTTCACTTGTAATTTAATTTTACCTTCACTTATATAGACTAGTACAAAAACTACACTTTTTCATGATTTAAAGCTAAAATAGGGGTTTTAAAGAGTGTGAAATGATTCCAATCAATGGCGAAGGTATTTAAAGACTTATTTTAACTTTAAAATATAAAAAATATATAAAAACGTTCTCACAAGTTCCTAAATTGATCATATCTTTTGGGCCAATCAAAAAATTCTTCAAAGAGGCAAGCTTGCCAATGGCCATTTCAAGGTTCTTATACAACCAGAGTGTTCCAAATCCCCAAATTTGGCATGACACATGGTGATATCATTAGTAAAGTGGATCAATTTTTTTTTGAGTTTCAAATGTGTGGGGTGTCTTAGGAGGAAGATCTTCACTTTCTAGGCCTAGGAGGGCTAATTAGGCCTAATCTGACTGAAAGAATGAGTTAGAAGGTATATCTACACTCAGAGTTAGGCCACCAAATTTTGAATAGATATTTAAGGGGGTATAGGGTATATTTAACTCTTCTCATTATCATCTTCAGTTTTTCCTAGACAAGGAATTTTTATATAAAAAAAGGCTACAAGAAATTAAGGATAAATGCAAGGTTTAAGTGCAAAATGAGATATTTTTGGGAGCTTAATGACTCCAATGGCCTTGTTCCATGCCTAATATGTTGTTGAACATCCATCCATGGAATAAAGTTATAGAATTGGAGAAAAAAATAAACTTTTCCCTTCTATGCCTTGGTGAAGAATGAGAGATTTAAGGGGTTCTCAATGTATATGACTCCTAATAAGCCTTAGAAAGTTGATCCATCAAATGGTATGCCAAATTTGGATTTGGAATAAGTCATGGAATAGTTTTAATTGAAGGTGAACAAGTGTCAAAAGGTCTCCAAACTCAAAAATAACTCTTCCTCCTTCCTACACCATCTTTGAGGAATAAGTCAAACTTAACTTGGAGAGTCTTATAAGAGCCTAATAAAGTTGGAACAATATCATGAAAGAGTTTAGGAGGTTGAAGAAGAATTGTTCAAATTATGAATACCTACTTTAAAAGGTGATTACTTCTCCAAGAATATAGTTATTTTAATCAAGAATCAAGGAACCTATGTTGGTTAAACACCATAAATCAAGGAGAAGGACTTGTTCCAGATTTACAAAGTAAATAAAAAATAAATGATATGCCATATTATAAGGGATGGAGTAAATATTAATAAGAAAATTCTATATTAGGTTTTAATGAAGAAAAAGTGAAGGTTTTATTTCCTAGTTTTGGGGGCTCTTGTCTCCTTCTCTCTCCTCTCTCTCATTCTCTCTATATGTAAGCCAATTTTTGGCATTTGAAGAATCCTTAAACTATGTTTTGGCAAGTCCATGCTTAGAAAACACTTTTACTTTCCTATTTTGAATGAATAAAACATTATTCATACCTCCTAAAAGCTTGGTTTAGCGTATTTTCATGGTTTGTTGATGAATGACAATGATAAAAAAGATTTCCTTTCATTTTTTCCTTTCTTCCTTACTATTTTCAGGTGTTATCTCATCCTTAAAGGTTGCACAGTGTTATTTAATCATCTTGTTTGTATGGAAAGTGTAGCATTTCTTTAGTGTCTTTGAAAGACCAATTGAATAGGGGCCTTATATCATGTATCAAGCATGAGCCTCTGTGTGAAACATTCATATTTGGAGGCTTTCATTTGGGAAGTGTAGTCAAGTTTATGTCCTTATTAAACATTCTTAGTGAATAATAAATAAGTGGAGTCATATTTTGTTGTATCACCCTAGTTATATAGGTTTTCCTTTCAAGTTACCTTTTTCCTTTTTCCCTTGCAAGATGGTAGTGTAGAGTAGGGATCCTAACTAATACATCAAGGGGAACTATCCTTTAAAATATAGATATTAAATCCACCTATTAGGCCACCCATAACCTAAGATTATCTCCATGTTACTTCAGACTATGAAGGCCTTAAACTTATTTCACAAGGGTGCAAGTCTAGTAGTCAATAGGTTGAAGTTGATTAGAGGCATCCCTTAAGAGAATCCACTCATCCCTGAGAGTGAAAATTGAGTGAACTTCCATCATGCATTATAGGAGAACCATGAGGGATAAATACAAACCGTTAGTTATTAAACATGCATGGATGAGTCCTCTAAGAAAACCATGATGATTTTATCTAACTTGATTAGGAGGAGATGTAGTAAAATTGATTTCTCTTGTAGATAAATGTCTCATAATGGGCTAAAAGTTGGTCAACGAGGGTCATATATTCTAAATAATCCACCCAATTGAAAAACCATCTATATGGCCACATCGGGATAGGATTTTCAAAGATATAACTTTCATTTTATGATTTTGGTCATCCCTCAAGAGAGAAGGTTGTAGTTGATCAGAGGCATCACTTAAGAGAATCCACTTATCTCTGAGTGTGTAAAATAAGTGAGCTTATGTCATGCATTGTAGGATAACTATGAGGGATAGAGATGAATTTTTATCTCATAAACATGAATGGATGATTTTTCTAAGATATATCAAGAGAATTCTCTCTAAATAAATTAGGAAGAGATGTAATAATGAGGTTTATCTCATAGCCAAATATCTTAGAATAGGTCAAAATTTGGTTAGCAAGGGTTGTATATTCTGACTCATCAACCCAATAAAAAAATATCTATTTTGAAATATAAATAGACATTTTAAGGATAAAATTACTATTATAAAGTCTTGATCATACCTAAAGAGTGAAGGTTACATTTTATTAGAGGCACCCCTTAAACAAATCCACTCATCCCTGAGTATGCAAAATGAGTGATCTTATGCCATGCATTACAAGATAACCATGAGGGATAGAGACAATCCATTAGCTCTTACACATTCACAAATAATTCCTCTAAGATATATTGAGATGATTTGATCTAACTCAAGATGGACGAGATGTATAAATGAGGTTTATATCATATCCAAATTTTTCATAATGGACCAAAAGTTGGTCGATGGGGGCCGTATATTATGACTCATTAACCCAATTGATGAACTATCTATGTGGACACATTTAAAAATTTATTTTAAGGTTATAAAGATCATAATTTAATCTTGGTTGGCCTCAAACATTAAATTATTCAATTGATCATAGTTATCCCTTAAGAGAATCCACTCATCCCTGAGTTTGTAAAATGAGCAAACTTCTATCACATATTTTATGACAACCATGAGGGATAAAGATGAACTGCCAGATCATAAACATGAGATTAGTCATTTAATATATCTTAATATAATTATCTCTAATGAAATCAAGATGATATGCAGTAACAAGGTTTATCTCATAGATAAATCTCTCATAATAGTTCAAAATTTGGTTAGTGGGGGTCATGTATATTCTGACTCGTTAGCTCAATCAATGAACCATCTATGTGAACATGTTGAGATAGGAATTTTAATGTTATAATGCCCATTATATTGATCTTAGTTATCCCTCAGTAGGTAAGTTTTTAATTGATTTTAGGCATCCCTTAATATAATCCACTGATCCCTGAGTGTGCAAAATCAACAAACTTCCATCGTGCATTGCTGGAGAACTGTGAGGGCTAAAGATAAACCATCATATCCTATATGTGCATGAATGAGTATTATAAGAGGGAATATATAAGACTATTTTTGTGTTTTATTGAAAATATAAATAGAGAAAAGGTGAAATTTTTTTTACTCCAGGTAGATAAAATTAATATGAATTATTTTTTGCCTTCTCTTTATTTGAAGAAGATAATATTCTCCACTCATGACACCAACCACATGAAGGTGGAAGCTCATCTAGTGCCACTAACCTACACTATAATTTTTAGTATAAAATTTAAACATAAATAAACACATAATGATAATATAGTTAAAAATTGAAATACATTAAATCAAATAATCTTACTACATTAATTAAAAACACTAGATAAACTTACCAATTCAATCTAATGTAGCTTTAGGATCATCTTTGTTTGGAAGCATTTCAAGAATCAATTCATCATCAAATTCATGCACTTTCCAAAAAAATTTATTGTGAGGCTTTCCATGATATTTGATCATTTGAATATTTGTAATAATAACTAGGTTTGAGTAATGAAACACCACCCTGTGTTTCAAAATCCTCAAATAAAAATTGTTTTATTTTTGTATGATAGTACCTATGAAGCCAAATTCTAGTAATTACTATGGATCTATTGGAATAAATTAGTTTTTCATCCATAACATTTGTGATTAATTTTTTTTGCCTTTACACAATGACACAAGTAGTAGCTTTATCCCTCATCATTGTCCTCAAGTGTAATGACTAAAAAAACATGCATTGCATTTAAAGTATAATCAAATTATAAGCACATCTATGTAAAAATAAAAATATCACTAATATCTAACTAAATTTGTATATTTTATTAAATGATAAATGTTACCTAGATGCACAAGATTTGAGATTTGGTCAAAGTCAATTGATGATGCCATTTCATGATCTATCAATTGTTGGAGTGAATGGCTACTCTCTACAGGTGATATCGGTCTACAATACTATTCATCAACCCATCCTTTTTATTCACATTAATTTCCAATTAAATTCCATATATGGAGAATAAAATCATGCCATATCATAATATAAATATTCCATGAACTTGAATTTGACTTTTGAATGTAATGGAAAATAGTTGATCCATGTACTATAATGTAATCTTCATACATTGCCTTATGTTATTACTTTATTAACAAAAAGAATCTTCGTACATGAGAATGTTTATTTGATCCATGAAAAATATTTTCATTACACTAAGTCATAATACTTACAGCATCAATCAAATTACTACCATCCTTGTGTTTTTCTTACTCTCTTCTAAGGTATCTTTTTACACATACACCTACACTATCATGTTCCCATTCTACATTCCCAACCTGAAAGAAGCTCTGAAAAATTTGAATGCCATTCTTCTTATGCATTCTACTTAACCAGTAAAACATTCAAGAATTATTAAATTACCCTACATAATTTTCTAACCAAATGTAGTGTGTATCAAACATAATTTTTTTGCATTCATATTTATATAGAATATCTCAAAACAAATCTAGATAAACTCTAGAGAATGTGATCTATCATCACTCATATAAAAGTGGCACTCCTTCAAAATATTTCTATTGTCATTTGCACTATCAAGTTCATGTCTAAATGTAATATGAACAGAAATTCCAACTTGAATTGAATTATGGTATTGGGATTGAAACTCATTCTTTGGTTGTAGTGTGTAGTTCTTAGTAAAATCTATTATTAAAATAATGTTGCCAAGTAGAAAGTTGTCCTTGCATACCTTGAATTGATTATCTAGCCATTTTGATTTGTGTGTGCGTCTTGCATATTGGCATATAATATTCTTCTTGAATTCAAACATGAAATCAGATACATAAACTTTGTTCATGACCAACTCACATCTTGATGACATTTTTATATATTTTAGCACATCCTTTATAGATTTGTACTTCTTATAATCAACTAGTTATTTTCCAAATTCATGTGAAATATCTTCATGTATACAAATTGACAAATTTGAAAAACCACCACAGTTATTACATGTTCCATCTAAACATGGGTTGGAAAAAAAATTGACCCTCAGGTCTTTGACAAAGAAGACCTTGGTTTAATTCTCTTGATGTCTTAGGTGGGGAAGACACCATACATTCCTTAAAAAATCTTATCAATATGTAAATTATAATGTATATGATGAAAAACATTAAAATGTAAACCAAATTCAACATGTAACCTATAAAAACATGTGGTGTATGCTTAGTTGATTTTAATAGAGAAGGATTGGACATCTCAAATGACTTTGGCTAATTATCAATTGCCCATTAAATTTTTCAATAAACATTTATAAGAAAATTGTTTGGATCAAGTTTAAGAAATGTTTTGCATGTGGTTCACATTTTTTTGAGCTTTTTCTTCTTTTAATAACATGTTTTACATTAGATGAAACCCTTGTGTTGTTGTGCAAATTTTTTTTAATAAAATATTTTGTTCCTTCAACTAATACCATATCTTTTTGTATGAGTCTACCACTAAATTCCCAACAATCTGTGAGTGAAGGGTCATCAAGCATTGACCTTCTTTTATGAAATTTATTATAGTTTTTCTATTTAAGTTTAAGGATTTAATTATTTCACCAAGAATTTGAGATTTATATGTTGACTTACTATAGATTCCATTATTACTAGTCTTTTCACATTAATATCTTTATTTTGACTTTTATTTGCTATTGCCTTAAATGCATTTAATAAATTCTTTACTATTGTACTATTTCTTCCCTCCATGTTGAATGCTCTTAACCTTAAATTATTCATCATCGGGTGCATATTTTTTATTTTCATTAAGTGAACAAATAGTTGACATCATTTTATATGGGTTTTATTCTCAAATGCATAGTCCCATACACATTGAACATGATGTTGAACTAATATTTCTGACATTTTACCTTCCATAGGTTCTATTATTATCTCGTCTATTTAATCCAAATACCTTGGTGTTCATCATATTATCCTTGGAGGTGTGGGTGTAGGAGCTATATTTTGTATTAAATTGGGTGGTGTTATCACTTCAACCATAGTAGGGATAATAGAGGGTTGAATATCTACATTAGACCCTATAGAAAAATTAAATTCCTCTTCATTAGGAGAAACATGATTTGGGGTCATTACTTGATGTTTATCAATATCATAATAAAAAAATTCGTTATGAATGGATGTTTCATTATATTATTTTTTTCCATATGTTTCATCATTCTTTACAAATTCATTACTTATGTGCTCTAAATTTTGAAATTTATCATAGAACAAAGATTGATTAGGTTCTCTTATCTCATTTGAAGACATATCTAAACTAAATTCTATAGAATTGGGCATGTTATTTTCATTTTAAATATTACCTAGTATAGAAGAATTACCTTCACCTTGCCTAGAAGCCCTTATAGATGTTTTCCTATCTGCTTATCTTTTTTTTTTCTTTTCTTTTCTCTTTTCTCTTTTCTCTTTAATTTCCTCATTTTTTATCTCTTTGATTGGTATTTTACAATGAATTCTTGACCCCATTATTTATCTTTATAAAAATAAGATAATTATAGATTTAAAGTTGAATAATTTGAAGTGATTCAAATAAAGTGAATGAATAATTTACCAAATTTGCATAGTTACAAAAAAAAACAAGTTTATAGTTTGCAAAGAACAAAATAAATGAGTAATTTTCTTGAGAAAGCTAACAAAAATTGGTGAATCAAAAAGGGCATGCAAAATTTTGAAAGCACACACACCCTTTGTGATTCACAAAAAAATGGGCAAAAATAATTATTGAGGAAAAAGTTGGTTTGTAAAGGGAGTACACCCTTTTCAAGTTTAGATTTTTTTCTACTTTCCTTCTAAATTTTCCTCAATTTTAGGCTTGGGGGTCCCGAACATGGTCCAAACTCTATCATGAATCAACCAAGGAGATTTATAATAAATTTATGATTTTTTTCATCTTTGTTGACATATCTAATCAGGGAGCTTTTAGTATTTTTTTAAAAATCATTATAAGGGTTTGTAGAGGGGAAAGCGTAGTTTTAAAATATATATTTTTTTAATGTTAGAATATTATTTATAATTATTATTTAATTTATACATAAAATACTTTGCTATGGAGTATATACATATTGTCACAAATTCCATTATAACATTTTGAATATTAATCAAACATTTATAAAACTTTTATCTCATCAATCTACACATTGTCAAATATGCTTTCAAAAATAATTTTTATGAAGTTAAGGTCAAAAATTTGTGTTCGTACACTTTAAATTTCAATGGTTTAGTTGTCTTGACTTCTAAAATTATTTAAAAATTATATGTGTGTGTGTGTGTGTGTGTGTGTGTGTAATAAAAATTTAATTAAAAATATTCTCGACAATATTAAACATTTCACCTATCTATATATGAAATTTCATACAAAAATTCATTTATTTACTAAAAAAATGTATTTGTACACA
This sequence comes from Torreya grandis, assembly GCA_037957365.1. Lineage (NCBI taxonomy): Eukaryota > Viridiplantae > Streptophyta > Pinopsida > Cupressales > Taxaceae > Torreya > Torreya grandis. The sequence goes on along the minus strand of JARHVA010002633.1, from coordinate 2,263,631 downwards.
TGAAATCTCCTTATTTTTTCAATAAAAATGACCAACCTATTATCATAAATGCATCTATTTCGTACACCTTTATCACCTAGGTATTGAAAAAAAATTAGAAACTTAATTCAAAATTCCATAATTCATGTTCTTATGGTATTGTAAAATTTATTTTTGAAGTGTTTCTAACATTCTCTCCAAGTTCAAATATTGTTATTTTTAGAAAACAAGTGCTGCTTTATAAGCCCCTTTTGTCCATCATTATCCTGCATCTAACTGACTATAGTAGGTTAGCTCAATAATAACCTATTAAAGTCCATCCTAGTGTAGGTTAAAGTTATGATATTATTATTTGAAATCTAAAAGGTAATTTGATTTTGTAATTTAAGGTGCTCTTTTGCGTGGCATATGCACCTCATATATGTCTTAAGGTAAAACCTAGGTATAACAATGGTACCAATCTCGAGAATGCTACCATAAGTGTGTATCTAAATATTATATAACTATATAATTTTGACAAATTTGTAAACTATTCATGTGTGGAAAACATGTTCCCATAACATTCCCCCTCTAAAATTTGAAACTGAGAGTTGTTGTAGGTGTGGAAAACATTTTTCCATAATATGCCCCCACTATAATCTAAAAATATTGAGTATTAAATAAGTGCAAAGGCCATGAATTTTTGGCATGTCCCCACTAAAATATTACAGTGGGAAATTCATGCCTCTATTACATTCCCCTACTAATATGCTCCCTCTTTTTAGGTGAGGGGAGGTAGAAATTGGTAGTTACCTTACATCAAAAGGATAATAATTATATAGTTTGTGAATGTATCATGTAGTGTATAGGAGTAGCATGTCTAGGTATATGTAGCAATGAGGTACATATAATGTGATCACATTAAGTAATAAGGTGCATGATGTGAATCATGGAAATGTTTAGATAATAACAATACAAACTCAAAAAGCAATCAATCAAACACACAAGAGCACTCAAAATCAAATCAAAAGACAACGGTCCAAGGAGATGTCAAACAAGTGACATATTTAGATGTTGTACAATCAAAAGGACATGACTTATTCAAATATCCATAAATAAAAAAATGACATCTTTAAATGTCAACATACAAAAAACTATGACATATGCAAATGTCACAATAGGGAAATATAGGCACAGAGGTTATAATTAATGGAACATATTCAAATTATTGAAAATGTAATATAATGTAAGACAAGACACTCAAGTAATTAAATTAATAGAAAACATGGAACATAAGAAATAAACATAAAAATTTCATATTAACTCCTTGATATGTGTGTTAGTAAAAAGTGTTGATTACATAACATATCAAGTATATTGTGAAAGATATAAGTATGGATAAAGACATGTAATTATATAATCTCAAATATGATTATGGAAAATGATCATAGAATGTTATAACTTGGATGTATATTCATTAAAGAAGTGTATACACCTAATTTCCAAATGAAATGAGTAGAAGAAAGGCCCAATGTCTAAAAGTACATAGATCATATGCCTAGGTATTCATATATCACACTCAAAATATGCATGAAACACACACACACACACACACACACACACACACACACACACACACACAGAGAGAGAGAGAGAGAGAGAGAGAGAGAGAGAGAGAGAGAGAGAGAGAGAGAGAGAGAGAGAGAGAGAGATATGATATTCTATCTACCAACATAGAACTAATAACATAAATGTGAAGGAGATAATAAAATATTTTTGATTGTTTTATTATTTTTGGTATTTTAAAAATGGTTAAAATTAGTTTAGTCTAACAAGTCTTTAAATTCAAGAGCTAAGGTGCTCAGTGCGGGTCATGCTTGTCAAAACTATTTAAACTGATTTTTTGCCAATTCTTTTGTATTTGATAGTAATTGATGTAGGGGTATCCCACGATGACCACAAGTTAAATTCATTTTGTCCCTATCTTAATTTATAGATGTTTCATAGTTGTTATAGGTCAGTTGAAGTCCATATGTAATGTCTAGGTTGTCTCAAAGTGCATAGAACTCAAATGATAGAGTTTCCTTCCAAAAACACTATTTGAAAATTTGAATGTAGTTGAACTTTGTAAAAGGACTTTTTGAGAAATTTAAGAAGGTGTTAGGTGTATATTCATGCCTATAGGTTGTAAAAAATATAGAAGGTCTATCAAAGGTCATTAGTCAGTCGTCAGTAGTTAGGGCCTAGACATATCATATTATGTGAAAACCAAGAAAATGTTATGTAAACAATAAACCTCTATGTGGAAAGAATGGACAAGAATTTAGTCATGCACTTTTGTAGGGGAAGTTTGCATTCAAATAAAGAGATAAAGGAATTTAATTGTGAGGGATGATATGAAGGGGAATGTTGAAACCCCTGTTTTGAATATATATAAACCCTATTTTGAAAAGGAAAGAAAACATACCTCTATTGCAGGTCTTTTAAAAATCTTGTTATTTGTATTATGTTTATTAATGAAAGAATGAGTTTTGAATAATGTGTTGAAGCCTATATATTATAATGAATCATTCTTTAAACAAAGAGTATGCAAACTATTTTGTAAACATGCTCCTATTATGTGAGAAATTACCTTAATAACAAATTGAGTATTTTTAATATTAATGGTTGAAGGTATTTAGGTGATTGATTTGAATGTTTCTTGAATTGAATGTGCTCACAAAGTTATGATTGGAAAGAGTAATGATTAAGTCAATTGAAGTTCAAGCAGATGCATAATAACCTTGTTTCCTGGGTTATTACTGAGACTGAGACTGAGTTACTATTCTTATGCATGTAATGGTGATACTTTAGTTTTGTATTGTGGTTTCAAGGAGACAACAAGTGGTTGGGACTGTTGGAGGTATATCATTGAATAAATATATTGATACTTATGGTGATTTAGAAACTAATCATGAAAACCCTATTATTGTAGTAGACTTCATTGGAAACGCCTATGCATAGGTGCTTTGAGGTAAAGAACTAACTTTTCATTGATTAAAAAAGGTCTTGGAATTGAGGTATGTCTCTTGAGTGTAAATGAAGCTTTTATAATTCTTTTTTTACGTTCCTAAAGTGCAATGTTCAGTATAGACCTGTAGATAGGAATTTCTTGAACAAGTCAAGTGTGAGTTGAGATACAATGCAAAGACAATGGAATGATTCTTGGTAAGTGAGTATTAGAAAACATGTAAAAGGATAAGACAATCTATACACACTAATTTTAGGTCTATGGAACACAATATAATGTGTATAATTGAAAAACTATGGTCTCGAGTTATTATAACCCTATGTAACCCTACAATTAGGGTTTTGAGAGAAAACAGACTTATTTAACACTTTTCCACTAGTAAAAACTATGAATAATTTGTCATTTGTGATTTATTTCTATTGGATAATATATTATGGAGCTGGTTGAGTCATTACACACGTGTCTATACTAACAAAGAAATTGAGTTGTAAAAGATCCCTAAGAAACCTAATTAGAGGTAATAGTAAGCAAAATATGCCTATTAAAGTGACTTGGGGATTGAATGTGATTATGAACATTTGAGTATAGTCAAATATCATAAAAGGGTATTTGAATGAAGAATTGGTTTTCATATTAGTGTAAGTAAAATTACATACAAACTGAAAAGGTCCATAAATAGGGCTACTAGATTAGTGTAAATGCAAGCAATGTTGTATAAAGTTGATTTAACACATTGTGAAAGGGTGAGTGAATTTACAAGTCTATAAAGGTGATGAGAAGCACCTCTAAGGTGAAAAACACCATGATCTATTTTTGGGAAATAGATATGCATTGTTGCATGTTGAAAAGGATAGGGGGAAAGTGAGTGAAGGAAGGTGTAAAGCAATATGTGGTCGACAAATGTGATATGACATGGATTAGAATAGTGTGCTAGGTTATCTTGAGTGTCTTAGAACTTTGACCACACTGGAGTTTGAAATTTGATGAACTTGAGCAAGAGAAGACTAATGTTGGTTAAAAATAAAATTGGGTAGGTTTACAAGAATAGTGAGTCAAGAATTGAATGCAAGAGTTAGATTTGGTGTTATAGAGAGAGATAGTAGATATATACAATTTCTAGAAGAGAATGTTTGGAGAAACTATGAATCGGTAACCCTCTACTAAAAATTGTATATATCTACTTTTCCTCATATTTATCATGTGGGATATAAATTTATTTTCTATAATGTTGGAATGTAAGGTTTTAACATGTGGCCCTAATAATTTCTTACATATCAATTAACAAATTTTGGCCAAGATGCAGTGTAAAATTTGGTTATTTATACATTACCCCTATAACAAGGTTTACTACCTTTGGTACATATGAAATGGGTAGTATAATGTACCTCATATATTTTGTAAAAGCTAAAGAATATCATAATTCATATATATTATGTCCCATCTATTGTAGTGTGGTGATATCTCAATTTCTTATTCCAAGCTTTTATATCCACCTTGAGATGTTGGTAGTGAACCCCATAAATATTTTCAAAAATGGTTAAGGATTCATTCCTTTGTCATTTTAAAGTATGGATATCTTCTTAAAAAAATTAAGTATTGAATCTTTTTCATTTTTTGGGCACAATTTGTATGTGTCCTTCATTCTTGTACTTTTGAATTTGGTTTTTCAATTCCTCATAATGATTTGTATGACAACCAATGATTTGATGATAGTTATAATATGGTAATAATTATTTAGTAAAAATCCCACTGCCTAATTTTTACAAGTTATGAGGTAAATATATCATATTATGTTCAAGTAACATAAAAAGTATGTCATCCATAGTATCTTGGTTTGTTGCGATCTATACAATTTATTATAGAGTCTTATAAAATATCTCCACAATATTTACATGATGTATTTGAATTTTTAGGTAATGTAAATTTAATATGTGAATCCAAGAGTGATGTATAGAATAACAAGAGTTAACATATTCATATGTTATTTTTCTAAGCCTTTATTTTCATTAGGTTGTGTATCCTCTGTAGGTGAATTTATCTTTTATATATATATATATATATATATATATATATATATATATATATATATATATATATATATATATATATATATATATGACCTATAGTTTTGAATAGAATATGAAAATGATGGTCAAGTGGATCAAAATTAGGTTATTTCAATGTCTCATCTATCATATCATGGGCTAGATAATTGTCACTATCATAGTAATATAAAACATGGCCATCCTCTTGCTCAGTATTGACCAATAAAGAAAGCTTGGTTATTTGATTTTCTTTTGGTTTTTGTATCATTGGTTCCATTGTAAATTATTCTTGATATGATGGGCATCTATATTCATCTTAGTTTGTGGTGATTTGTTTTCATTTGGGGATGAAAGAGCCATTTTAATTGACTTACCTATTTCAAAATTATGTACATTCTGAAATGAAATAAATTGTTTAGGTGGCACCACTGTAGGGATTCCTTATATATTGGAATGTATTATATCATTTTGGAAAAATTTAAAGGTTTATAATCAGTATGAATTTAAAATAAGGTACTATTATGTACATATTTTATACATTGATGTAGTGTAGATAGTATGAACTCTATTTTAGGTATCCTAGGTTTACCTGAAAGAAAATATAATGTAATGACTAGGACATTACTTGAAAATTAGTTGGAACCATTTTTGGTCCCACTATCACATCCAATGTTATTTGGCCAACTAAAGGGCTATGCACATTATGAAACACCTTGACATGCATAATTGATTTTTCAAGAAGATTGGTGCTAATACCCAAGGTAGTTAGGAAATTTTTTCTACAAATGTTTAGGCCTGACCCATTATTAATGAGCACACTTTTGATTAATTTGTTATGCATAATTAATTGTATGAATAAAGGAAAATCTTGGTTAATTCAACACAACACCTTCCAGTCAATGTCCACCTCTAAAACTTCTTATACACTTATAGATAACCATTACACACTTTTGGACCAAGATTTGAGATTCCACACCATTGGGAACCTTAAATTCCTATAACTCATTTTTTGGACCTTCAGATCACAATACTATTTAGAGCATATTGGAATAAGGTCAAAAAACCTTTCTATACAAAAAGATTACCTTGAAAAAACACAAATCCTCCTTTACCATTTAGGAACCTTAAATCTAACCCTATAGACTTCCAACTCAAAAACACCTTAATAACACTTGTTTCTCCTCTTATAACACCTTAATTATCCTCAATGAAATATCTTTGGATGGCAATTTTTTTGGATCAAAGGTAATGAGTTTTGCATTTTTTTTGAGATCGTAAATGATATCTGCAAAGTAAGTTAGTTCAATATTACTTAAAACTTAGGTATCACGAAATGCTTCATATAGGATATCCTTATAGATAGTGGACTGATTTATAAGTTTGAGGATTTATATCTTATCATGCATGTTTCTCAGTTGGTCAACAAGATCATATACCTTAGATCTAATCACTAGTTTTGTCTTATAAGTCACCTCATATTAGTTTGGATAAATTTACATTTTTAGTAGTGATAACATGGACTGTATAATCTAATATAAGTTTTAAGAGAATAATGAGTGTGGGATGGTGACTATCAATATAATAATATTTAGGTGGAGTAAATGATTGAGATAATCCATAGTGGCATCTAGATACTAGATCTATAGTATTAATAAAGGAATTATGAAGAGGGATTAAGTGTTGCTTTCATTTTAAAACACTATAATTATATTGATAGATTTGTTTTTTTTCATTGAATGATAGGTTTAATTAAGTAATTATTATAAAAAAACACAACTATAATCACAAATTGGAGCCCAACATGGACTCTACATGCATCCATATTTCACATATTTTTAATAAAACAAATTCTATTTTAAAATCTATAATGTCTTATTAAATCAAAAATTAAAAATTAAAAATAAAGAATCATCAAACCCTAGATTAACATACAGGGTTTTCGGGACCAAAGGTCAGGTTCACCGAATGTTTAACCCTAAATTGATATGAGTAAATATAGTAAGTTTTTATAATATATAAATTAATAAAAAAGGGAAATAAATAGATATAAAGTAGCCTAATTAATTTTCAAAATTAGATAAACAATATCCTGAATTTCAATGTGAAGATATGCTACAAATATGAAGTATAACTATTGATTGATATTGTAATGAATTAGAAATAATATTACTAAGGTATTATACTATGTACATGTATATATGATATGGAATAAGCTAGAATTACACTCGATATAGATTCTAGGTCAATCAACATATTCTAGAATTTTACATTTGGTGACTTCAGATGTTTACATATGATATGGACAGTTGTATTGATGATACTATCTAAGTTGAATGCATGTGTATAGTATAAAATACTGATAATATATGAGTGTGAACACTTGGATCCTTTTAAGTTTTATGTTTCCTTTACTCTGATGTGTGCAAATCTTGCACACATGTTATCACTCTTTGTCAAATAATCAAACTCTATCCTTTTCACCTTTGGAATGACTATGGAATAAATGGACTAGTGGCCACATGGTGTTGAACTTTCCCAAGGACCCTTTTCATAATAGGTGTTCCCTAAAAAGATAACAATTTTAAGAGGGCCTAAAAATTATGCATTTCTCCCCTATGTGTTGGCTTGTATACGTATCGAGATATAACATTTGATTAACAACAACATATAGTGATTTATATTATAACTTGAAAAATATGACTCATGGAGTGTTCCTTAATTACTTCCGACTATAGATAGGTTGTCCCTATGAATGATATTGAAAGAGGAAAGAATAATAATCTTTAATCACTTGAATTCTTGATTAAATGTAACTTTCCTTGTGAGTTGTTAAGTCTATGCTAGGTGAGGAATGAATGAGGGTTGATCTTAATTGTTTAAAATTTTTAAATGTTGGTTTTTGATTTCTATGTTGAGAATGTCATTACTTCTAGTGGTTGGTAATTGTATGTTGTGTATGTCATTGATATATGCCATATGTATGTTGATAATTTAATTATTTATTTTCATTGATATTTTATTATTTAAAATTTTATTATTACTATTTTGTGTTGTTAATTTTTTTAATTTTATGTTGTCATATAAATTTGATTCAAATTGTGATTCATTCACAATTATTGTTCTTATGGCCTTGATGACAATAAAAATGAACTAGTGAAATATGAGAGGAAAATACATCAAAAACCATGTTTGAAATGTGGTTATGGATGTCACTTCTTGGTAAAGATACTAAAAATTATATATGATGTTTCCAATCTTATATATAATGAATGGAGTCTTGTTGATAATAATGAATATATTTTCCATGGGTGTGATGAAAGTTCATAAATCCTTATACTATGTATGCCCCATATTTTTTTCAAAATAACTAAGAAATATATCGAGTTTTTATTATTGATGGTTGTCCCTATTGACAACATTTTTGAGAGACACTAATTAGATAAAGGTTTAAAGGACATAATGATATTGTAATATACCATTATTATCATGAAAAATGTTATAAATGCATGGAATATAATTGGGGAATTGTACCATACAAGGATTTTGATGACTCTATTAGTTGAAATAATTGATATGATGATTAAGAGGATTTTTTTTTTTATATTACCAAGAACCAATTGGTGATGCCATTAATTTTCTTATGGTAATTTAAACACCATGGAAATTGGATATGATGGTAAATCATTCATATAACTTGATCAAATTTATGGATACAAAATTGACAAAAAAAAATAAAATGTAAGTTATATACATTGGTAAAGTTGTGATTAATTTAATATTATATTAATAATTTCTAGAATTGATTGTATAGTCATTGAATGCATTTTCACAATATAATTTATACACCTTGATGGTCATTTGTGATAAATTGAGTAAAGCCCCATTTACATGGTCTATCTCTTCTACAAATAGGGTGGGTGACATTAAGACTTGGTTGATAAAAGTGTAAATACATAGAAAAGTGTTTCTTCCAGATTGGAAGATTAAAGCATTCATCACCAATGATGTATTGGTTGAAATTAATGCCACAACTAAAGTTAATATATATTTTCATCATCAATTCATAATTAGTAACTATTTTGAATAGTATGTTTGCAATATCAACATACTTTTTTCACATTAATTATTTTTAAAGGTTATGATTTATTGAGGGGATGTATCAGTGTGATCAATTTATGTATCCTTGTTTGTAATTGGCATGTGAGAAAGGTATGGTTTAATGATGAATATAGGTATGCATATTATATGGTGGTTGGTTTGCATATGTTTGATAGAATTGGAAAAATATTGCATGCAATTGACAATAAGGGTAAATAAATATATAGTCAATTTGCTAATTTTGAGGTTGAATTACATGTAGAGGACTTCATGGCACATTTAAAAAAGACATTCTCAAGCTAACAAAAAAATATTGAGTTCATTTTTTATGTTTTATTTTATTATACACGTATTTTTATAATCTAGAATATGTTGTTGGTGTAAAACTAAACTATGTTGCAGATATGTGGGCAAAACATTTCTATTATTTAAATCACATAGACCAACACACTAATGTAGCCATTGATTCTTAAGATCACTACATTAAAATCAGATTTCTTATAGAATATTACCAAACATGTAATTTGTAGATGGTTTGGATGATTTATACCCTTATAAAAAGGGTTAAACCATATTAAAAATGCAGGTGCATGTTGAAGATTTTTGGGTTTATTTTGAATTTCAATAAAGATATACATCTTGTAAATTTCATTAAGATGGATATGGAAATACCTAATATATATTTTCATGTGTACAAACATGAGAAGGATAATGATAAGGTAAGGGACCATTCTAACAATAAGACTTGGTACATTTTCACTAAGTCTAGGTCAAAATTCCATGTTTGTGATTTCCCATCATCTAGGAAGGGAAAAATATAGAATCATGTAATTAAGGTCATGTCCTTAGCTAGTATATTATAAAATGATGACACCTACAAGAATTTCCAATCCTATGTTGAGTCTCCTTTGTGTGATATGGGAGACATATTTTTCACACATCTTATATTTAATTATAGCATATTATTGAGTTTCTTGGGGAATATGATTATGTTCCAGAATATATTGAGGAAAATCTAGGTCATATGGATGTAGATGTTATGGTGGATGAAGTTTAGAATTATATGTGTGAATAAATGGTGGTATATGGGGTTGTACAATATAATGTTAAAAATAAATATACACTTCCTACAATCATTAATATACATTATTCTTATAGGTAGAATATAAGTGGATGTATTTTGTGCATCACTTTCAGTTTTATAAAAACAACTAAAAGCTTATATACATTGTGCATATGATTTGACAAATGAAATTTCATCTACAGGTGAGCCACATCAAATTAAATCACCATGGCTTAGCCTATATTCCCATAGGGTGAGGGTACATGGTTTTCAAGGACAAATGTGGCCAAAATAAATAAATATTAACTACAAAGTTTAAATATATGAGAGGTCTATATTTATAGAGATAGGTGAAACTCAAGGGTAGAACATTTTCAAGTGAAACAAGAAGGCCATGAAAGTGGCTCTAGAATGTGGCATGAAAATACATTTAATATCTCTATAAGGTATTGTTATAATTTATTTATTATTATTTCATTCCAGTTACTAATTTGTTTTACATATTATAGTATTCAAAAATTGTAATTGGATGTAAAAATATTATTTACATTTAGAAGGTGCATCAATGCTACTCATGAAACTACACCAAAACCTACCACTGATTCAATTATTATAGACTATCATTCTCAACATGTTGAATCCAACAACAACATGGAGAAATGGTCAATGTACAAGTGATTAATTTTTTTATTTTTTTGGTCAAATTTAGGTTACAACTATCATAACTCCATATTTATTTAATTTTTTTAGTTGCCCTAGTTTATTTTTGTCCATATTTTCATTTTTAGACACTCAAATTTAATAATTACGTGTTTGAAAATGACTAATATTGAATAGCCTATTCACCATTGTGTTAACTTATAAATTCTATGGGATCATTCACTATTATGAAAATTATCTTAAAACAACTTAGAACATCATCTAGACATATATATTCTAACTATAGACTCATGTTATCCATTTTACAAAATCCTCGATTCTTATAAATAGGACCACACCAAAATAAATAAGGCCACATTATGGTCTGGTCCATTAGTGAAGTGATATCTTTTGTGGCCTAATGATATATTCTCAATTAGATACATTTTAGTTTACGTCTCCATTTATTTTATAAAGGTGGGTGAGTAGAAATAATCAAAATATTCCTCTATAAAATCACAACAAGGCCTCTGCAAACAATATCCATAAATCACTTGAAAATTAAATTTCACATTTAGAAAAATATCACTAATATTTATAGTTTAAATTATTTTTCATTCTAACTATCATAAGCCAATTTTGAAATTTATTTATTTTAGGTCAAGGGTACTCATTGTCAAGCATTCAAGTCAATCTATCTATTCACATTCATATATCAAAGTAAATATTCACACACTCCCTCTAAGATGAAGAAATACATTGCATTGTAGCCCTTTTGGGCTATGTAGGGAGTACATAGATTACATTGGGTTCTCTGAGGATATCCCAAATATTCCCCTTGACAAATTTATCTCTTGTAATTTGATATATTTGGTTTATTGTTTAGGAGTTAGGGTTTTTTTGTTTTTTAGGCCTTTCATGTAGACAATCAAGACACATAGTAACATAATCAACCATCATAGAAAATAATGCTTAGCCAAATCTAGAAATTAGTCACATAATCAATTAGGACATGGACATGGTGTGTTCATTTCCTCCTATCATGACCTTGTTACAACACATTTTGAATTTCTTATTTTAGTTATGACACTATTCAAATGTCTTTTTAGGTAGTTTACATCCATAGTAAGCCTACACAATCAATTAAAAATCAGACCTATGGAGTTTTTAATATATTTTTTCAATTTATTATTTTAATCCCATTTCAAATTCTTTAAATGTTATATTTCAAAATCATATTTGTATATTTATTTAGATCTAAATCCTTTTTCACTAGTTTATTTATTCTTAGCATTTTGCTATTAAATAAAAAAGAAAATTAATTATAATGGTGAACCCATTATTTTTAGAACCATAATTATTGTTTGTTTAGTTTTTTCATTATATTTCATACATTTTTTGTAATTTATTGACATTAAAAAAAAGGACTTCAGCGTTGGATAAAAGCATGAAACCATGAGTCAATCCTCTTTGAATTTGGCATAATCAGACATTGAGAAATTATCTTATTGCCTCAGACATACATATTACATTAAATCTCTTTATTTTGACCTTAGGTTGAAATTTGTTGATAGATATACATAAATATATTTTTGTTTTTTTCCTTATTTTATATTTTCTTGTGTTTATTTTTTGAAAATTTGTTTTGGCAATTTTAAAACTACTTAGTGATTATTATTATAGGTTACATAATAATTTATTTTATTGACATCATGATGTGACGAATTATACCCAAATAATCATAGACATTACAAAATTCTAAACATTTATTTTAGTTTCCACTTACTTCACTATATATTATAAATTTCTAGGGTCCCTTGTTTATACCATAGGAAGCTTCTTTTAGTTGTTCGATTTTTGGTGGACCTGAGAGGAACATATCTCCCAATGAAATTACTCACATTGTAAACTAAGAGATGAGATAGTGGATACAAGAATAATTTAGCCTCTATAATTAGTGCTTTGAAATATTGGGCCAATAATAATCTTTGAATGAGCAAGTATATTCAATATCTAGTACAATCATTTAGACCCTTTTATACATCAACCCTATAACTTTATTTTTCCTTGTATTTTATTCATAATCATTAAATCTAATTGAATCCTATTTTATTTTATTCCTCAAAGGTGTAGTGATATATTAACTAGTATTCCTATTACATAAATGCAACTTCCTTTAGTTTCTTATACAATGGAAAATCATGATATTTTTTATCAAAATAATAATTCCATTATTTAAAATCATTGGTCCTCTACAAATACAATTAACAATGAAATTAATAATGAAAGTATTGAATAGGATTATGATGAACAAGACAATCATATTTATCCACAATATATTAATAGAGTATATAAAAATCAAGTGCAATACCTATCTAAATTTCATCAAGGTCTTTAAGAGAACTCCCATGAGGTGAATAAAATAATTAGTCTACTTACAACATTAAAATATGATCACTAATATAAAATGACCCCATATCCACCACAAAATTTATTTTTCATGTTGTCAAACCTCCTACTTCTAATGTTTCCACTTATACTATTGCATCAATTCCTATTTCTACACATCTATTTACCTCTATAAAATAATCCCTTGGTTTGGAATGTCACTTGGTTTCCAAAACATATCTATGCCCATGCCTAATCAACCTACTTATACTCCCCCAATTATCTCTACAAGTACTAATCTTAATCATTAGGCTCTTGTCATACAAGCTAAGGTATCCCAAATTGATCAAACTCTTACTCATGTTATCCCTTCCTTCGAATCATGTACCTTGTTACATAAAAATTTTAAACCCAAAATTTCATATTATCC
>JARHVA010002633.1:2182500-2245000 GCA_037957365.1 Torreya grandis | reverse complement strand
CAAACTGACCACAAAGATCATTATCAATGGAAACTACCTACATAGATAATATTTCAAGGAGGCTCTCAAGCTTACGTAGTTTTACCCTATTTTTGGGTGTGTGTGAACAATGGTGTAATATGTTATATACATATGCATGCAATTATATTATATTTTAACTTCAAAAATAACACTCATGGGTTAGTCTTTGGATAATTTAAACCTTTTGTATGACTACTCCTAGGACTGATATGAAAATAGGGAGGAATAGGGAAATATAAATCAGTTGTGAAATTAATTGAATGTTGAGCTAGCCCATGGGTTTCAAATAAGTTTCAATTTGGATGAATTTTAAGGACTAGACACTAGATAAGGACTTGGACACAAGCATCAATGCTAGTGTACCTCTATGGTCGATAGCATATAGAAGGATAGAAAAAAGATGAAGATATGAAACTGATAATGAATTATGTATATCATTTTTTGATATTTTTGTAAGTATAGGATATATGAGTAATTAAAATGATAATGATTGGAATATAAGATAAGCAATTAGGTATGGTGAGATGCTGAATGCGAGCCTTTCAATAATGGGAAGGTCCATAACTAAAGAGTAGAGCCCTGATTGGTACTTATAAAATGTAAAAGATTGATATTTTATAAATCTATAGTTTTAGTCTCTATATTTTCACCTCTTTTAATCTAGTCATTCATAAGTATGAAATAACTAGGTTAAAATAAATAAATGTGCACCTGGGTGTGTACAACACACCTTGCCTTTGCTTGAGCCCACTTTAAGTGTTTTTTTGGTCTGTGAACTATAACCAAGAGTATGCTACAATATTAATCAATGCATATAATCTAAAATTATAAATAATTGAAATGAAATAAAGTAAGGAATGATTTTCATCTGTGTTATTTCAACCATGTTATACCTTTGTACTTTGATTGTTAAATATGTTTCCTTATGAAGCATTAAATCTAAGAGAGGTTAATAATTGAACCTTGGGATTTTTGAATGGGTATATTGGAATTATTATGTCTTAAATTTTGTGTAATTATGAGTTTTTATGTATTCATTTAGATCACTAAATATCAATCGCACAACTCAAGTATGAATATACTTTTTTATTAGATAAGGGTGGATGCTTTTGAATTCAAATATATGAACTAGTCAAGTGAGGGTTTTGATTACTAGACCCACATCTAAAGAGTAGTTTTTAAACAATGGAACCAAAACCAAAAGGTTTTTTAGGATCCCACAACCATTATAATGCACAAAAAGAGGGTTTTAAGGGTTCCACAACCATAAAAAACACAACTAGAGGTTTGAAGGATCCTAGAACCTTGGTAATTAAAACAACAAGAGGGTTTTAAGGATCCCATAACCATAAGACTAAGAGGGTTTGAAGGACTCCACACATTTAGTACAAATAATGGCATTAATTATCAATAGAACATAAATAATGAATTCATATCAACTGAACTTCCCTTTAACTTTCACTACTAAACAAGATCCCACAACGAGTAGAAGGCATGATTCTATTCTTCTACATCTTCAGAACCTTTGCATATATTCCATGTAGATAAATCACTATAAGTGTTATTTTACTCCCATTGATCTAAATAATAATTGAATCACAACAAGGAATTATGTAACTTGTCCTCAACAATTT
This sequence comes from Torreya grandis, assembly GCA_037957365.1. Lineage (NCBI taxonomy): Eukaryota > Viridiplantae > Streptophyta > Pinopsida > Cupressales > Taxaceae > Torreya > Torreya grandis. Next base: position 2,243,345 of record JARHVA010002633.1, on the reverse strand, counting down.
TAGCCACACATAATCAAGTAACATAAATTCTAGGAAAAATCCCAAAAACTAGAAGAAATAAGAGTAGAACTATCTATCATCCACTCTAATAAGACAAGATTTGGTGTGGTTTCCTCTATCTACCACAATCAAAATTGACTGGTAGCTTTAGTAAGTGACCAACAAAACTACCCAAGCATTACAAAAACTAGCCCTAAGTAATCATGTCTTCTTTATCCATGTTTTTATAGCTTGGTAAATTAATTTGGATGCAAGTCACCCCCTTTTAAAACCTCTACAAAATATTTTGTATACTTGAATGCAATCCCCCATAAATATGGTCTTCTGTGAAGTTTACACACTTCCTCCATGGAACCTAAGTGCCTCAAGTGAGCATACATACCCATTTAACCTTATCATGGCCCATGAAGAAGAATCATAAATATTAGACTGGACTCCATATAACCTTGTGAGGATTAATCTATCATCCCCATTAACCTAAAGTCCCAAAACTAGCTAGATAAGGGTTTCAACAATGTTTCTACATGAATGCAAACCCATAAACCAATCCAAAATAGTGCATAAAAATACACAAAAATCTAAAATAGGTGAAAAACCTCTATTATCATCACCTATTTTCATAATAATTATGTGGGTTACTGTATCTTCCACACAAAAAATATTTTGGTGGGGCATCCTCTATCCACCATCATTAACCTCCACTTGAAAAAACACCTTCCATCATTCCTAGAATGTAGTTGAATCTTGAGAACATAAACCAAGAATTGTAAAGAGGCCCTTTACATCAACATGTAAGGAATTAAGCTAGTCCTTAGTCTTTTTAGATATTGTTTTGAATTCATCGATCTATCACCTATTATTTTCAAATATTCTATTTTGGTTTTTATGGATAGACACTACTTAGAATCTGTTGTTGCAATGTTTAGGGTGTGATAACCATCTAATTTGATTCTTCTCTACCCAGTGAGCCATTCAAAATTTTGAGGAATGGCCCTAGTGATGTAGAAGACCCCCAATCCTCTTGGATCTAAACCATACTCATCTCCATAAACTTCTTATTATATTTTCTACACACATCCTGTTGGATGCTCCTTCCTCCTTATTTGTTGAGCATAATGACACCAGTTGAGGAATGTGATGTTCAAGAGTATCCTCAATGCATCTTATAGATCTAGTTTAGAGTCATCCTTATTTTCATTCTTATGGTTCTGACTTGAGTTTTCCCTCCTATTGAAAAAATTTAAAATCCTTCCTCCACTCCTCTTTGCCATTCTATTTTCAAGTGTTATTATATAATCTAGTGAGGGTGAGTGATTTAATCAACTAATCCATTAAATATGGTCAGTTTGTGTGATTTAAACAATCCAACATATAAATATAGTGAGTTTGGATGATATAATAAATATGATGAGTTTGGATGAGGGAAATATTTGATAAAAATACTTCCTAGTGTAAAATGGTACTTCCTAGTGATAGTAATCTAGAGATATAATTGGAAAAAAAATAATGTTTGGTGAAATTGCATGGTATAGAAACCTTGAATATGTCTCAAACTAAATTATATGTGTAAAAAATATGAAAAACATTGTTTCAAATAGTGTGAAAAAGTGAGGTAATATATAAGATTCTAGCCCAAGTATATATAAAAATCATCTAACTATATTGGATATTGTGAAAGTGTGGATGTCATGTCTTTACCATATGCCCTCACTAATACACACACGCACGCGCACGCACACACACACACACACACACACACACACACACACACACACACACACACACACACACACACATACATATCTATACATACATACATACATACATACATACATACACACACACACACACACACACACACACACACACACACACACACACACACACACACACACACACACACACACACACACACACACACATACATGTGTGTGTGTGTGTGTGTGTGTGTGTGTGTGTGTGTGTGTGTGTGTGTGTGTGTGTGTGTGTGTGTGTGTGTGTGTGTGTGTGTGTGTGTGTGTGTGTGTGTGTGTGTGTGTGTGTGTGTGTGTGTGTGTGTGTGTGTGTGTGAGTGTGTGTGTGTGTGTATACACATACACACACAAAGTGAGGTAATATATAAGATTCTAGCCCAAGTATATATCTAAATCATCTAACTATATTGGAGATTGTGAAAGTGTGGATGCCATGTCTTTACCATATGCCCTCACTAATACACACACACACACACACACACACACACACACACACACACACACACACACACACACACACACACACACACACACACACACACACACACACACACAGACATGTATGTATGTATGTATGTATGTGTGTGTGTGTATATGTATGTATGTATGTATGTATGTATGTATGTATACATACATACATACATACATACATACATAGATACATACATACATACATACATATATATATATATATATATATATATATATATATATATATATATATATATATATATATATATATATATATATATGAAGTGTTAAGTATATGAGCACATGAAGTCCTAAGATGCATGATACATATCATGGTGATGTATATAATGTAATAGTACAAGCTCAACAAACAATGAAGCACACACACAAGAGAAATCAATATAATGAAAAGTAAGGGTCTGAGGAGACGTCATATAAGGGTCATGTTCAAATACTACACAATCAAAAGGAAATGAAATATTTGAGCACCCAATCAACATGGAATAACATATTCAAAGTTCCAAATAACATGAATTAGCACAAGGGCCAATAAGAAAGGAACATAATCAAATATTCCACAAGCAAGACAATAACAAGTAATTAGATGCACTCAAGTAATTTATAACGTGAATAAATTGAGTATAATAAACTAAAATAAATATATTATACTATTCCCTACATAAATGTGTTATAAAAAAATGTCATGTTGATTCGGGCAACAATTCAAGTGACAATTTGGGTGATGGTTCCACCCCAATTGATGATGAAACTTTTGGGAGCCATAAATTTTGCACTGTAGCTCTAATTGACTCACCGTTTGGACCATTGGAAAGATAATAATGAGGATAACATGGTGAAAAATTTCAACTTTAGTAGTGTAGTCTAAAAATAGTAACTTTTTTAAAATAGTAATTCCTCAAATTATGCATTATTTTAAATCATGGAAGTCGAACCACTTAATCTCCCTCAAGATTGGTGACCTTCCACATCCTCCCCCTCCTTTAAAAATGTGTATAAATGAATATGTAACCCAAAATGGAAATCATACATCTCTTCCTAGAGATAAGCATATAGTTGTATTGTGATATTGAGTAATAAAACATCTCTTCTCAAAGAGTTCATTGTTACTGTGTTATGTTTGTGTTCTTAAAATATTTTTCAACCAAAACTTATGAATTTTGGATCACATGTAACATATCATATAGAATACATTGTGAAAAATATGAGCATTAATATAGAAATGTGTAAGTGTTATTAGATAATATCAAATAGGATACTATTGAAATGATCATAAAGGATATGTAACATGTATCAATCATGATCAATGAACTATATGGCTCAACCATACTATATGACATGGGTAGAAGAGAGGTCCAACATCTGTATGTGCATATATGATGCATCTATGGTATGATTTTATGACACTCAAATATGTGTGAGATCTGTGTGTGTATATAAATGAAATGATATGCTATTTACTAGCATGAAGCAAAAAACAAGTCAAAAGGAGATATTAAACATGAGAATGCTAAATATTTTATATATTTTTGAATTATTTGAATGTTTTTATATTTTATTGGATAATTTTTTTTAATTTTTTGGATTTTTATTAAGTGAGGGATAGTTGATTATCCCATAGAAGGAATGCTCATAAGGTGATCTATACTTATAATATGGTGATTCATACTGTTGATACTTCCAAGGAGCATATATATGTGTCATATACGGATATAAAGAATTGGTAATACTTTGTGTATGCCTTTATAGGAGTATGTGGTCATGAATTATTGGTATCAGAAGTAGTGGTTTGTGGAACCCAATTTTGAGTGCTCTTTGGTTTATTTGGAGTAGTAGTAATTGGAACATGCTTAATTTCTCTATGTAAATGGGTATGTGGTATAGGAGTAGATAAGGATTATGTGTAATCCATTATATATCTCTAATATAAGGGTATCTAAAGCATGGACCACCTAAGAAATGGGATTTCTTGTTAATTACCCTTTTGCAGATGATTAACCTTAGTAGGTATGACAAGTGGATTCCTAGAAATAAAGTTCTCTTGTTCAAGTGGATGTTAGTGTAGGTTATTATTCCATTTAATGGTTTTTACTTACACATGTTTACTTATCTTGCTTAGGTATTACTTCAATATATTTTTAGGTCATTTTGAAAGATAATCGTACATCCATGAGGATGTGAAGACATGTTTATCTTTCAACTATATAATCTACCTTCCTAAATATTTTATGACTAATGTTCCTAATATAATTTTTTTATTGTGAAGATAATATTCTTTCATTTTAGTTTTTTTTTTGTTTTCACTACTACATACAGGGTAATATTTGTGTATTTTTATCCTATCTAGACTGATCCTTGATTGTGGCCCACTATGCCATGTTATTTGAGCTTTTCTAGTAGTTGAATGACATTGTTTCTATTGTGAGATCTAGCATTCTAGCTTGTTCAAGATTTTTTTATTGATTTCAATTTTTAAGGGTTTGATAGGGTTTCTATAAAATCTATGTGGATTTATACCATCAAGGTCTCCTAACAAAAAACAAACACCATCATTGGATTCATAAGGTGACAAAACCCTAGGATTAGCTATAAACATGACCTAGTTTTGTGGTAGACATTTTCTATCATTTTTAGGAGGGTTTAAAGATAGTTTTTTGAAATTTGTATATTTCCTATCATATATTACTTGAACTAGAAAAACTATCTGGGTTTTTATAGGTTTTCTAAAATATAAAGTGGGTCTTTGTTGTTTCTTAACAAAACCATACAAATTTTTTAAGATATGAGGTTTTCCTTGTTAGTTTCACATCATTTTCATTGTTTCAAAGACTTTTAAAAAATGATGACTCATAAATTAAAATTAGATCTTCCTTTCATTATTGTGTATCCTTATGAGTTATATCAAGGTGACCCATGTCTATGTGTCTTTGATAAATATGAATCACACCCATACATCCCTATAGGATGAAATAATCTGACCTACACCCATGTGTCCATGTAAGACAAGACTATGTGAATCATCGATGCATTCTCATATAAGCCACATGATGTGACCTAAATTCATGTAGAATTTCATATTGTGATCAATAATTATACCACATCCACACACCACACTATGCTTATTTGTGCTTGGTTGTCATAATCATCTATGTCTTGGTGCTAAGTCTCACCATGGCCACTCCCTCACATCCAAAATTTTATGATGTCCATCATCTCACATTATTTTCCATGTATCCTTAAATCTTAAAATCTTATGAATGTGTCCATTATTCACCCTCCATTCCTCCTACTCCCTATAACTATGCACGATAATGATGTTCATACAACTGTCAAATTTGAGGCAATGTTATGGGGCAATATTCATTTGAAAAGTGGATGATTTTATGATGTCATGAATCACCCTAAATTTTATGTCATAAAATGGGAGGATGAACTTATTTTAGGCCTTATGCCTTGAGCACATGAGAGTTAACCCTGTGGTCAATTCCAACCCAAAATTTCTTTAGTATTCCTTGTGGGGATTTAAGTTTTTCTTAAGGAAGTTAATTCCAAAAAAAAATTACAAAAACATTTATGAAAAGTGGAGAATTATTTAGTGAGAAATAACTCATCAAGATTCCATAAATTTTAGTTTATATCCCCTTTTCATACATCAAATTTTTGAAAGTGTGAGTTTTTGAGCTCTACGCATTGGTCTTTTTATTGTGCCTTGTAAATTTAAACCTCAATACATTCATGGGGTTGTACATCTTTGTATTTTTATCACACTCAATTCATCACATACCTATTTAATATAATGGATCAGTCTTAAGATTCACTTCTTATACCGCTCAACTATCATGAATGGTAAATCAAAATATATATCCTCTTGAGGAGTAAAGACTAACACTATAGAAATAAAATCGATGAAGGTGAAGTGGTACAATAAGAGTGATGAAGGATATTGTATAATATACCTATCTATGTGTCCCAACTTTCTCTTTCATATTGAACTTATAAATAATTATAATCAAGTATGGACCATATTAGAATAATTATTTGGGAATTAAGACATCATGAAGGTCATGGGTTGAAGAATGAGCTCATCATTTTGAGTCTAGACGATTTTGATACAATATAAGACTTCAAAAATTCCAAATCAATTAGTTTTAGTTGAAAATATGTGGCATTAACATAAAGGATGATCAATTGATTCTTTTCATCCTTGTCAAATTCAGATCCTACTATTTTGTCTTCATTTCTACCTTTCACGCCACCATGTGTGCCCTTAGAGCTACATGGACCATGTTGTCTTTAGATGAATTTTTTACCAACATAACTTGGGAGTAAGATAATATTATTCAAATGGGTACAATGAATTCCTCCAAATCACATGCCTTAATTGTTGATAAATAAAAGGCTTCTAGTAGTAATGAGAAAAAATAAAACTAGAAGGTCCCAAAGTAAATAAAGGGTCAAAAATAAGACGATAAGTCTAAAGTATCAAAATAACCATTCTCTTTAGATGGGAAACCCAAGAAAGAGAGACTCACATATTCCTACTATGAGAAATCTAGGCATGATGAAACCAATTGTATGAATAAGTAAATTGACTAACTGATAAAGATGTTTGAGAAGCATAATATTAGTTCATTGATTTAGCCAATAATATTTCATTATAACATGAGTATGTTAAGGCTAAATATAGTATAAATGGAAAATATAAGGGAACATCACTTATTATAGTTGCATCCTAGACTTTCACATGGGTTATTGATTGTAGCTCTTTTCACCACATGGATTTATCTTAGGACCTTTTCTTAACCTTACATCCTTGTTCTATTCCTTCCATCTTATTCAGTGATGATACTTCCATAGAAGTTAGTGGGAGAGGATTTATTAATGTGAATGATGGGACATTTCATGATGTTTTATGAATTCCATATTTATCTGATAATCTCTTATTTTTTATCAAATCACTCACATCAGTTCTAGAAAGAGATTTGATTTCACACCTAATTTAGTGGTTATTAGGGAAGAAGATAGTGAATCCATTAATGTATTTAGAAAATTATATCACCAATCATGATAGTATTCTTTCTCAAATTTTATTCCTAATCAACCCTCTACTACACTTCTCACTAGTTTAGATAGGGTAAGTAAATTATGGCATAAGTGATTTTACCATATCCACTATTGCTACATGGAGTAATTATGTCATCACAACATGGTTTTAGAGTTTGACATGAGTTAAATTTCTTATTATATTTTACCAGGGTTATATACCTGTTAAGCATTATGAATAAAAGTATGACAAGGGAAAATCAAGTAGAGCTAAATGGATATTAGAGTTAGTTCACAATGACATTATTGGTCCATTTATAAAACTTTCATTCAATAAAATTAAATACATGCTTATTTTCATTGATCATTTTTTTAGGTATACTTGGGTGTACTTTCTTAAGCATAAATTTAATTTCTTTAAACACTTTCAATACTTCAAGGAGCTTGTAAAAAAATAGCTAGGTAAATCCATCAATACTTTTCACACCAATAATGATGGTGAGTATGTCAGTAATTTTTTTGAAAAAAATTCACATCCAATGTTAAGTTCCATATATTCCTTAGTAGAACCATATTGTAGAGCATAAAAATAATTGTTTATAGTAAATAGTCAATTATATACTCCAAATCTCTTATACCTTAGTATTGGGTGGAGGCCATCAACTACACTTATTATATCTAGACCCTTTGGAATCTTGGAGAAATCAAAAACCCATAGTGATACACTTTCAAGTGTTTGTATGTCTTGTTATGGCCCATATTATGAAGAATAAATATAAGGCAATAGAACCTCAATGTTGGTCTTACATCATTATTGGATATCATGTGGATGTTAAGGGATACATGCTTCTTTATCACATAGCTAATGAAATATTTGTTTATTGGATAAATCATTTTCAAGAGAGCCCTCCAAATTCCACACTTGACACCTCTCACTCTTCCTTGGAAACACTATGGTTTGATGAAATTTATGATGATTTAGATCGACTTAAACAACTTCCTAATGATCCAGATTCTTCTTCTAGTTCTGATCATGAGAGTAGTGATGGGGACTCACCTATTCTTCCTAGAATTTATTAAGTGGATGATTAATCTCTTCTTGACTTTCTAAGAACTAGTCCTCTTTGGGCTAGACAAACACAACAAAGTGATAGCAAATGGGTGATAGATCCATCAAATAATAGGTGAACCCATTCACAATTTTATAATGCCTCACATGATTTCATTACATATAATTTTTATCCACTATCATTTCAAAAGGTATAAGGTACTCTTGAGGGGGAAACTACTATGGGAGAGGAGTATGTTCATGAAAAGAATTTTCACATCAATGAATCAACCCTTTCACTTATCACGAAGGCCAAATTTGAATCATACTAATATAATTTTAGGGGTTCCAAATGTTTATTTTAGGATCCTAAAAATGTAAATAGATTTATAATAATTTTTGGGAAATAATCAATAAGTTATGAAGGTAACTTATTCCATTATCACAATCAACAATCTGTATTAATTAATAATCAGTTGAAATAAGAATCTATAATCTATCCTATCTGATAGATATTATCCATTAATTAGATAATATCTTAAAGAATTTAAATCTGATTCTAAAAATATTTGTATGAAAATACACTTCATTACATTTTTCCATGGTTCATTATCCAACCAAGTGATAAGAAAACACTAACAAAAAATAACAAGAAAGACAAATAACAAATAAAGAATGAAACAAGAAAGAAAAACTAAATAGAAAAGATTATTATGAAACTAGAAAGAGAACAAGGTAAAGTAAAACTAATCTAGAACCTAGAAACTAAGAAACATAATACTATAAAAATTGATATAATAACCAATAAACTAATGAGTGTACTTAAAATAAGAGACAATCTAGAACAATATTATACTTTAAAAGTAGAAAATAAATAAATGAAGTATTAGAACAAATTCAAGGTAAGTAAAACAACTACTAAAGGGATACTAAATAAAAATAAAAATAATAAACTAGAAAAGATTTAAAATAAGAACTAAATTAATGATTGGTGGTAATTTACTATTAATAAACTTATAGAAATACTAAATTAAACCGTAAAGACAAATAAAAAAACTAAATAAATTTAAAGAAAAATTAAACCCATTCTATTAAAGAAAGTCAAATATTTAAAAAGGATTTGCGAGTCTCAACATGAGAGTCATCTTAACATAAGACCAAATTTAAAATGATAATTCCAACATTTTTCAATACAAAACTTGAAAAAGGAAAACTTAGAAATTGATCAGATCAATGAAGTGTCACCAATAATGTGAATTAATCATCATTTTAGGTTGAATATTTTGAATTTTGCACATAGGATTGTAAATAACAATCATCAAAAGATATTAGACTTAGAAAAGATAATCAGTAATAGATGACAAATATAACTGGATATACCTGTGTTGCATAAGTTATTACTCAACCATCAAATAAAGTACCATTGGTTTTATCTATAAAAGTTGTACTATCTTAGATAAATTGCATAAAAAAGAAGAGATGAATGAATGACTTTAGAATAATACTCTAGTCTCCAATACCTATGCTGAACTTCTATCTTCAAAAAAATGTTTGATCTCCTTTTATCCTTTAACTTCAATTATGAAATAAGTTATAACTAACTTTAGTTAATTATTAGTTAGTATTAATAAATTAATTTATAAAGTCAATTAGTTAATATATAATATATGGAGAGATCAATTAAGACTCTAAAAGTCTTAATTAAATAAAACTATTTAAATGAAATAACCCGAGTACTAATCTTAATAGGTGGGGACTCCATCTTATTATCAATAATTTAGGACACATAAATAATCATAAAATAAATAATAAATTGATAAATCCTACTCTGGTTTAAACCATAATGCAATTTAAATTTTAAACTTAAGAATATATTAATTATATCTCAAAATATCTATTTTATCCATGTCTTCCAAAAATAAATATCAAGATAAGTTTTAAACCTACATCAAGTTTTCTGAATAAACAAAGTTATTTTCTAGATAACCAATAATCATCCAAATCTAATAAAACCTCTATAATAGTTTTGTCTTACTAATCATGACAAAATTAAATTCCATTTTAGATGCAGGAAAAGGCAACAATCTAGTGCCTATCTCAATTGTATCATCATCAACTTCTAATTTCACCCTTTTAATTCTCTTGAGTTCATTAGTTGCTTCAAATTCATTTCCTTTTCTTGCAGTACTCTTCTTAGCAACATGATCAGAAATATCAATAGATTTCCTTTTATTGTCAAATCCTTGTCCCCTCTAATTTAGTCTTTCAGACCTCATGATTGGTTCACTATGAGCCTCTGAAAGGTTCAATCTCCTACATTTTCCTTGGTCAAAATCAAATGGAGTAGGGGTATCTAAGAGAGTAGTAATTTTCCTAAGGTCTTTGGCATGGGCTATCTCTTTGTTCAATAGATTTTATAGCTAAAAATCAAGAATTTGATGGGTAGGAAGTGGCTAGTCAACTAGTTCTCCTCTAAAAATAGGAGGCTCTAACTACATATAAGGATCATGCTTAGGATGGTGTTCAATAAAATGTGAAGAACTACTTTGGGATTGAGCATGGGATCCAACTCTTTACCCTTGAAATCTCCTATGATCTTTATGGTTTATAAAACCACCATAACTTCTCTAAATAGGAAGAGAATTTAGGACATTCTAGAAATTAGGATTAGAAGCATTAAAATGGATGGACATTCTTGTGCCCCAAGGGAATCTAGGCCCAAAATGCCTAACAAAGAAACCAAAACCACTAGAAATTTGGCTATGATTTGACTGACTTCTTTGGTTTGACCTTTAACCCCATCTTCCATCATTACTATTTTCTACTGGTTGTTTCGATCTAGACATTTTTAAATAAGCAACAATCTAAAAAGACGCCAAATTCAAATTCTAAGCTCATGAAATTAAATTATTCATGATCTAAAAACATTACTCATCAATGTGTTATATCTAAATAAAAAACATACTAATTTCCATGCTCAAAATTATAAAATAAATTTCATTCTTAGATTTTTTACTCATTTAAAACTAAATCATTCCAAGGAAAGTATTCAACAAATTTTTAAAAATTGAGGAAACATATTAATCACATCTAATTCATTACCATCTTTACTAAACTTTGTCATGACCAAAAATATTCAATAAAATTTCCAACTCAAAACAAGAACCCATACTAGGTCAGAATCTACAAGCAAACTCATGGTGAAAAATTTAAATGTGACTTTTTTCAACTTTATTCATATTAGAACCTTTGTCTTCAATAATTCCAACTCATTTTGTACTCAAAACTTCAACACTGAGACCCAATAATCTATGTGAATAAAACCAAACTGAGATGTTCAAAACCTAAAAACCCTCAACAAATAATTCTTTTTACAATAAATTATTGTATGATATTCAGACATTCAAAAACATTAATTGTAAACACCAACGTTCAAGTTTAGAAACCTCACAATAATAAGAAACACTATATTCTTTCACATTTTTTTGGGAAGAAGAAGGTTTATCGTTAAGCTACCTTTTAACAATGACCAAATTATTACCCAAACTTTGGATTGCCTCTAATATTTTGGCATTATCTAAAATTAATCATGTATTGGATCTATCCTTAAAACCTACACATTTTAACTTCTTTAATAATCAATATAGAACTAAATGGTTTCATCATATTCAATTATATCTTTATCTTCTAGTGCCATTTTATATTTTAGACATAAAACATTAAAAAAATAAAGCTTGGACAATTTTCTAGAAGGTTTGATATCACTTGGAATTTTTTTACGTAATTTGGTGACCCTAGAAACAAAATGATAGATAGTTTCACTTGAATCTAATGAAATATTTACATGATCATTAACTAAATCAAAATCTTTTTTATCTTTTGCAAAGGCTAATTCTAATCATTGTTCTACATCATTCCAACTATCTATCACTTTTGTAGGTAGACTAATAAATGCTTGATAATCTTTTCCTTCTAATGTTTATTCAAAAACATTTAAACAAGTATTCTCATTATTTATTTCAAGAGTGTCACAAACTAATCTAAAATCTTATAAATGATTCTCCTAGATTCTCGAGTTGAACCAAAAAAAATTGGTATGTTTAGTCCCTTGAAAGAAGGCAACTTACCTGGCTGATTTCCAACATTGATTAGATTTGTAGAAATCTAAGGAGCTATGGCTATCTGATGTTCTTGTTAGAGTTATTCATCTTCACCTTCTGTGAGTTATTTAAATTATTTATTATTTTTTAACCCATGAAGGAGATCTTTCGGTCTCTTTTCTGGTATTTGTTGTTTTGCATCTAGTTGATTTTATTCTAATTGATTCCTGGATGGTGGGTTTTAGACAATCTGATCCACCATTAGAATTTTTAGTAGATTCTATCTCTGAGATGTGACTATCTTATATCTAATTTTTTTGACCTAAATGTTAATTAGGCAAAGTAATTTCAATAGGCTCAACAAAGTCATCAAAAGGAAAAGAATTAGAAAGATAGTGAACTTTAGAATCAGGATTAGTGGCTAGTGTTTCTACTCTATTTACTCAAATCATTCAATTAAAATTAATTATATCACATTGAGTTTTACATGTTAATTTTTAATACCAATCAATTTCAAATTCAGTGATTTCTAATTCTTCATTGATTATTTCGATAACTTGAGTGAGATCTTCGAGATGATTATACCATGTAAAATGTGTTAAATTAAAAGTAATATCAATCTAATCCTCTTCAGCATTAAAAATAGGTTGAATAAATGGAAGTTGTTGACCTAAAGAACCATTATCAAGGAAATGGATTCTATAAAACTTATCCCTAGTAGAGTCACCAAATTTGTTGATGAAAAAAATTGTCACGTCAAAAAATCAACCCTTTCATCTATCACAAAGGTCAAATTGGAATCATAACTTTCTAATTATAGGGGTTATAAAGGTTCATTTTAAGATCCTAAAGATGCAAATGGGTTTATAATAATTTTGGTAAAATAATCAATAATTTATCAATGTCACTTATTCCATTATCATAATCGAGAATCTGTATTAATTAAAAATTAATTGAAATAGAAATCTATAATCTATCCTATCCAATAGAGATAATATATTAATTAGACAATCTCTTGAAGTATAGAATTTTGATTATGAAAATATGTGTATGAAAATACACTTCATTACATTTTTTCATGGTTCATTATCCAACCAAGTGATAAGAAAACACCAACAACAAATAAGAAGAAAGACAAACAACAAATAAAGAACGAAACAAGAAAGAAAAATTGAACAAAAAACATTATTATGAAACCAAAAAGAGAACAAGGTAAAGTAAAACTAATCTAAAACCTAGAAACTAAGGAACATAATTCTATAACAATTACTATAATAAGCAATAAACTAATGAGTATACCTAAAATAAGAGACAATCTAGAATAATATTGAACTTTAAAAGCAAAAAATAAATAAATGAAGTATTAGAACAAATCCAATGTAAGTAAAAGAAATACTATAGGGATACTAAATAAAAATAAAAATAATAAACTAGACAAGATTTAAACTAAGAACTAAATTAATGATTGGTGCTAATTTATTATTAATAAACTTTTGGAAATACTAAATTAAACTATAAAGACAAACAAAAAACTAAAAAAAATTTAAAGAAAACATAAACCCATTCTATTTAAGAAAGTCAAATATGTACAAAAGCTTTGCGAGTCTCAACATGAGAGTTGTCTTAACATAAGGATAGATTTAAAATGAGAATTCCAACATTTTCCAATACAAAAATTAAAAAAGGACAACTCATCAATTGATTAGATCAATGAAGCATTACAAATTATATGAAGTGATCATCATTTTCAGGTTGACTACTTTGAATTTTGCACATAGGATTGTAAATAACAATCATCAAAAGATATTAGACTTAGCCAACTTCAGATAATTAGTAATAGATGACAAATATAACCAGATATAACTGTGTTGCATAAGTTATTACTCAACGTTTAGATAAAGTACCATTGGGTTTATCTGTAAAAGCTATACTATCTTAGAGAAATTGCATAAAAAAGAAGAGATGAATGAATGACTTTAGAATAATACTCTAGTCTCCAATACTTGTTGAACTTCTATCTTCAAAAGAAATTTTGATCTCCTTTTATCCTTCAACTTCAGTTATGAAATAAGTTATAACTAACTTTAGTTAGTTATTAGTTATTATTAATAAACTGACTTATAAGTCAATTAGTTAATAAATAATATATGGAGATATTAATTAAGACTCTAAAATTCATAATTAAATCAAACTATTTAAATGAAATAACTCAAGTACTAATCTTAATGGGTGGGGACCCCATCTTATTAATAATAAAGTAAGACACATAAATAATCACAAAATTAATAATACATTGATAAATCTTACTCTTGTTTAAACCATAATGCAATTTAAATTTTAAACTTAAGAATATATTAAGAATACCTCAAAATATCTATTTTATCCATGTCTTCCAAAAATAAATACCAAGATAAGTTTTAAAATTGCATTAAGTTTTTTGAATAAATTAAGTTATTTCCTAGATAACCAATAATCATTTGAATCTAATAAAACCTCTATCATAGGTTTGTCTTAATAATCATGACAAACATTATATTCCATTTTAGATGTAGGAAAAGGCAACAATCTAGTGCCTATCTCAATTATATCATCATCAACTTCTAGTTTCACCCTTTTAATTCTCTTGAGTTCATTAGTTGCTTCAGATTCATTCCCTTTTCTAGTAATACTCTTCTTAGCAACATGATTAGAGATATCAACAAACTTATTTTTAGTGTCAAACACTTGACCCCTCAAATTCAGTCGTTCAAACCTCAATATTGTTTCACTATTAACCTCTAAAATTTTCAATCTCTTACATTTTCCTCCATGGTTAGAATCAGATGGAGTAGGGGTAGCTAAGAGAGTAGTAATTTTCCTAAGGTCTTTGGCATGGGTTATCTCTTTGTTTAATTGAATTTTTGGCTAAAAATTAGAAAATTAATGGGTACAAAGTGGCTGGTCAACTGGTTCTCCTCTAAAAATAAGTGGCTATAACTACAGATAAGGATCATGCTCCCGATGGTGTTCAATAAAATGTGAAGAACTAATTTGGGATTGAGCATGGGCTCCAACTCTTTTCCCTCAAAATCCCCTATGGCTTCTATGGTTTCTAAAACCACCATAACCTCTCTGAATAGGAAGAGAATTTAGGACATTTCAAAAATCAAGATTAGAAGCATCCAAATGGATGGACGTTCTTGTGGCATAAGGTAATCTAGGCCCAAAATGCCTAGTACAGAAACCAACCCCACTAGAACTTTGGCTATGGTTTGACTGACTTCCTGTATTTGATCTCATATTCCATCATTACTATTCTCTACTAGTTATTCCCATACAGACATTTTAAAATAAGAAATAATTTGAAAAGATGCCAAATTCAAATTCTAAGCTCATGACTAAAAACTATTCATGATCTAAAAACATTACTCATCACTATGTTATATTTGAATCAAAACATATTTATTTCCATGCTCAAAATTATAAAACCAATTTCATTCTTAAATTACTTCCTCATTTGAAACTCAATCATTCTAAGGAAAGTATTCAATAAATTTTAAACAACTAAGGAAACATATTAATCACATCCAATTCATTACCATCTTTACAAAACTTTGTCATGACCAGATATATTCAAGAAAATTTCCAACTCAAAATAAGAACCCATACTATGTTAGAATCTACAAGCAAACTCATGGTGAAAAATTTAAAAGTGACTTTTTTCAACTTGCTTCATATTAGAACCTTTGTTTTCAATAATTCCAACCCATTTTGTACTCAACATTTCAACACTAAGACCCAATAATCCATGTGAATAAAACCAAACTGAGATGTCTAAAACCTAAAAACCCTTGACAAATAATTATTTTAACAATAGATTATTGCATGATATTTAGATGTTCAACAACATGACTTGTAAACACCAACATCTAAAATTATTGCATATGCAAGGTATCACCCGACTGAGAGGATGGATAAGTTTCAATGAAATTTCACCAAACAAAATCAAAGATTTTGAAACCAAAAGTCAATAAAATTACTTGCAATTTTTGACCCAAGATCATACAATGCTTCAAATACCATAATTGCCACTATATGTAGAAACTTGAAAAAACTGTCAATTCTTTTAAACAATATAATCCCATTTTAAACTCTAAGTTTATTCTATTCCACAAACTCTAATTTTTTAAAATACTGACTTGCATGCATACATAACCATATTTCCATTGAACATATAAAACACTCGAGGTCATGCATCAGTCTCCCAAGCCTCCAAATGAGATGGAACTAAAACATTCATACCTGAAATTAACTTTGAAAACCTTGTTCAAATCTCTTTGCTCACTTTTCTTTCTGCAATTACCATCAAACCAAAAAAATTCTTCCATCAAAAGCTTTCCATAATGACAAGTGACTCAAGAAAACTAACCTTTATTTTCCAAATTGGCCTCATAACTACTTGGGGATGCGTACTTTCTTCCCATTCGTCCTCACTAACTCTTAGCAAAGTTAGTAGTTTGCTAATATATTTTGACCAATTTCCAAACATAACATTCACTATTATTTTTACCAAATTCCATGCTAAAATATGTGATTCAAGGAGATAAGTGAGTCATTAATGCACACCTTACCACCAAACTTCACACAATCTGAAGCATCTAAATACATCTAATGTCATTAAATTACACTACCACCTTGGACAAGCCTCAATACCACAAATCTGCTAAGTCACCCTTGAAATCCTATCAATGTCAAACCTCATACACATGCCAACTCAACACATGATGACCAGACCCAAGTGTATATGTCATTTTGAACAATCATGCTTCATAAAAAAACCATCAATTAAATCATATAACCAAAGGTTCTTGTCAATAAATAAACTTAGGTCTTTAGTCAGTCATAAGCCCATATGCATTCCAAATTAAACCATGATGAGACCATATTAATATCAATAGAATGATAAACTTAATGAACTTAGGCAAACCTCATAATGAACATTATTCTTTAGCAAACTCATTATAATTTAATTTATGTGAGGATGAATACAATGTCATTCTTGTGGAAATATTATATTCATTTGATGAGAATATTCCTCGATGATTTTAAAATTCCAAAGTGATAATCATGCATCTAAAATCAAAGATTATAATGATATGAGCAACTAACTGAGATAGGATCATCTGACCAAGAAAACACTTCAAAGTGAAAATTCCTTGATATAACTTGATCAATTACTATTGTTCCAAAACCATATCCATTTAAACTATCAAGATGAACAAGCCATATTTGATCCATAAATAACAACTAAATCTTATGACAATGACTGATATAGGATTAAATCAAATAACCAAAACATTAGATATTGAGTATATCATAAAGCTGCAACCTATAGTAGAATTGAAATACAATAATTTCAAATATATCACTGAAATATTTCAAATGTATATGAACTAAAACTACCAACTAAACTATAACTGATCATGAGTATCATAATATATTAATATTTTATTCATTCATCCACTTTTCTTTTCAAAACCACTAAAACAAAAATAGAATCAACAATAAATCATTATGATCTCATAATAAAAAATGCATCTACTAATATTGTTGATAAACAAGGGTCCCCGATATAGTTTTAAGCTTTATGACTAGGTCATCACTATGGCAGTAAGTATGGTTTTAAAATTTTGGGGGGTATAGAAAATAGGCATAACAGAGTACGGTTCCTTTTTATAGAATAACACTTGGTATTTAGTCCCTTTTCCTAAGGGAATAACTTTTTTTCAATGCAGTCGGATCTGCCAAAAAAAATTGCACCACATGAAGTCATATAAAATTTCAAATCATGTTTGGTAGCAAAGGGTTTTTCTTAGGTACTTAACATTGACTATACCATGATGTTTACCCTAGTTTCCACAATTATCTTAATTTGACTTACTCTTTCCATTACCACAACACATCATTAGGATGTTCATCATATGGATGTGAAGAGTTCATTTCTTCATGGTGACCCTAAAGAATAAATATACATGGATAAATCAAAAGGATTTATGGAAGATTCCTCTATAGTTTGAAAATATTATAAATTTATTTATGGAATCAAACACGGCCTTAAAATTTATTATATCAAGATGGAATCCTATATTATTTTAGTTGGGTTCACTTGATTTCATTCTAATGTGAACATATATATTTTATATTAGGATGATTTTTTTTTTAATTTTGTTTCTTTATGTGGATGACATATTAATCATAACAAGTTCTCCATCCACCATCATAGAAGTGAAAAATTATTTTTTTTAACATTCCTCAATGATTGAATTAGGTTTTTTGCATTAGTTCATTAAGATTGAAATTTATTAGTTTGAATTTGGGAACACTATTTCATAATCTATGTATGCTCTCAATTTGATTTCATTATTTAACATAGATGATTTTAATCTAGCTCCAACTCATTTTCTATCTAGTGTGAAGTTTTGGGCTAATTGTCCAACTCATTTATTTGATGTTACTCGTATCGATAACTTGTTGGTAGTCTCATGTACATAATGCACACTAGGCCTGACATTTTATATTCAATGGGAATGGTATCTATATTTATGTAGGAACCACATGAGCCATACTATAAATCAGCTAAATAGATTTTCCACTACTTTCATGGTACTCATTGTTTTAGGATTTACTGTAGATAATACATTGATATCAAATTTATTATTTATATAGATTCAGATTAGGTTGGAGATATTTAGAATTATAAGTCTATTTCAAACTATAGTTTACCCTTGGTTCAGGTCAAATTAGTTGGTCAAGAAAGAAATAAAATGCTATTACTTTATCTCCTATAGAGGTATAATATAGAGGATCTATTGATACTACTATTGATGTTATTTGGATTTAGGGGTCTCTCACTGAGTTTAGAATCTAGTTTTGATGACCAACAATCATATTATATGATAACTAGATCATAATAAAAATCTTTAGGAATTTGTTCCTCCATTAATGGACCAAGCATATGGAGATTCACACACATTTCATTTAGGAGCTCATCCATGATCAATTCATTGATCTTCAATGCATCTAAATAATGAAGCAAATTACTGATATATTATAAAAACCTTTCACTAATAGAAAATATATTCATTTATGTGCTCTTATTTGGGTTTGGGTAGCTCCTACATCCTCTTCTAGAGGGGAATTTTTCTTTACTTGGGTACCTCATCATGCTTTTATGTTGGGACCCATTTCCACTACCCACTAAAGTTATGATTAATGGGGTGTTAGTGTATATTTTTATTCCATTTAATGATTTTTCCATACACATTTTTTGTTAGCTTTATTAGGTGTCACATAAATGTCTTTTTAGGTTACTATGAGAGATAATCCCACATACATGAGAATGTTAGTACATGTTTATATTTCACCTATAAAATGTACCTTCATAAATATTTAATGTCTAATGTTGCTAATATAATTTTCTCTATCATCAAGACAATATTCTTTCATTTGAGCTATTTTTTTGGATTGCACTAAACCATAGAGGTTAAACTTCATGCATTCAATCATATCTAGACATATCCTCAATTGTGACCCATTTTGATAGTGGGTTTCATATAAAATTCTATAAATTGTGAATACCCTATTGGTGTGAATGTATTTTATACACCCATGCACTATGGAAGTATTTTGTAGAGTTTATGTATCCAAGGTCATCCTAGTAACATATCAAATAATACCATGTATGGTATAACTAAAAAGGTAGTGAATACATGTGATGGTCCAACCTACAAATTTAGATCACTCTAGCTAATAACATGTTGTGATGAACCATATAATACTTTGGTTGTTTTGGTCTAAGGGTATAAATAATCATGTGTATATCCCAAATGTGTAAATAACATAATGGTACATGCATTATCACTATCACCATTATTAATCATGATGATATGAATATACGAATGATCAATGTATGATTAGATTAATAATGAGTGAATATTAGTGTCATCATCAATAAGTTCATTATCATCAAATGTAGGAGAAGGTCTCTATACCATAAGAGGTTTATTACATGTATAAGTTCCAATAAACCCCATATAATGGGTTACCATAACATGGTGGACGAGGATGTGCATGATATGCTATTTGCACTTCAAGGTCATTCTTAGAATGATCTTTCAATGGATTATTAAATATATTCTAATTTTGATGGTCAATAGGTTATGAATGTGAATCCTTTGGAGGATAATCAAGGGTAATCTATTGGTTATGCATAAGATATTAGATCTTGTGTTTTAATTTATAATATCTACTTGTATAAATACCAGGGCCTTGGTGATAGTCACAATATACATTAGCATAATATCCTTTTGGTATAGGTTAACTCATATCAATATTTAGAGGAGGAAGAGATACAATATTCTCTAAATGCTTCTTAATTAGATAATCTAGATACTCAGGTAATCATGTATATTATCTCTTAGGTGCATTGGATAATATGAGGTGATTAGGGTTTTATGACACTTTATTAATCATTATGTTGCATAATTTTTAGGCTATGTAGGTTTTACCTTATATCTTGGTTTGATGTGAGACTTGGAAGAGGATGTAGTTAGTGTGTTTTCTAAGTACCTAAGCTTTTTCAAGGAAACAAGATTCATTTATTGATCTTATAAAATATGGCATTAGTCAAAAAAACATTTACATTTATTTAAAAAATAGACTCATGTAATAAGGCAATAAAACTTTGATTAAAGATGTATCAAATCTATTTGTCTGCCATTGGATTTTTCATTTTATTTGACATTGTTTTATACCTCAAGACATATTCATTGACAGGTTCATTGGTTCCTTGTTTGATATTATAAATTTACATATATGACATTTTTTCATTGATGTTGATGGATAAATGTGCTATAAAATGATATGACATGGGTTGAAATGCTTTGAATCATTAGATTGGTAAGTCGTAGAGCCATCATAAAGTATAGTCCTTTAGACTCTTTGGAAATAATTTGGCTAAACATCTATCATTTACAAAATAATCAAGGCATATTGCATTTAAAGATTGGAGATGTTGCTCAGGATCACCCTTACCTTCATAAAATACAAACTTGGGTGCAAACAAAACCAATTAGGAAAGGGAAAAAAATGTATTTTAAGCACTAGAGGATTACGTAATACATCTTATGAATCAATAACATGAGTTTATTTTTAAATAATTTTATTTAATGTTGGTAATCTTAGCTTCCAAATTTTTATAACCTTGATAAGAATTTTTAGTGTAGACCCATTAGGATTAAGATTTGAGATTTGATAAGCCACCAAAGGAGATGAAAATACCATTTCTATTAATTTAGTCATCAAAATCGATAATTGATTTTAAGTATTATTTTTTCCCTCAGAGGATGTACAAATAATTTTTTTGCTTGTAGAAAAAAAGGGTTTGAAAACACATCCCAAGCCCCCACTAGATGTAGTAGGAAATGTTGTGTTTAATGGGTGAAAAATGCAAAGGGATATTTTATAGGCATATCTAGTAGTCCTAATATTTATGTCAATATAGAGAAATGGTTGTTTATTAAAACATTTTTGTTTTTGAGTTTCTAATATAATATTTAGGATCTTATGGAGATATTCAAGATTTGAATGAATGCACTTTCAAAATAATGCAATAGATTTAAATTATTCTTGGTCAAACTTATCATTTTAATTATGATCATGTGTTTCAATATCCTCATGATCAAATTCATCCTCTATGATATTTTTTTAGCATGTGTCTCATTGTCATTATTTTCACTTTCATTATCATTAAAATTTAACATGGTATTCACCTAAGACATTTTAAGTAGCCCAAGGGGTAGTTCAAGATATTCAATAATAAAATGATCTAATCTATTACTATGCCTACGTTTCATACAAATGATAGAAAAAATGTTAATAATTAAAAATAATAAAAATGCTTAGGAGGTTGAAAACCCTAGATCAAGCTAGGATTTTCATGAAAAGACATAGTAGCTGGATTCACCAAATGTTTAACGCTTTTTGTAAATATAGTGTCAAGGGTTAAGGGGGTAAAAAATCTTATACATAAGGATGGATAAAACTATTATAAATTATGTCATATATAAAAACTCACATAAATGATTATTTTGTATTTAAACAATGAGATGTTATAAATATAAAAAATATT
Organism: Torreya grandis; assembly: GCA_037957365.1. NCBI lineage: Eukaryota > Viridiplantae > Streptophyta > Pinopsida > Cupressales > Taxaceae > Torreya > Torreya grandis. The sequence goes on along the minus strand of JARHVA010002633.1, from coordinate 2,220,743 downwards.
GAATTTTAAATTTGTTCAATCAATTGAAATGCTAAGGAGAAATGATACTTAGATATATTTATAATGTGTAAGTGGATTTGAGTTGTACATAAGCAAAATTGTGTGGGACTAGGATTATAAAATAGTATTCAGATTATGGAAATGATGTTTTTGGATCCATGGATGCTACCATCAATCTTGGGACACTCCCATCAATACTATTGTCTGTTCTATGATGTTACTATCTAATATAAATTATGAATTATATTACAATGTAGATAACTTAATTATTATGGGTTTTATGTCACTTTTATGATGATATATTTAGATTTAGAACACATGTTGCATATATTTAATTATGGATCAAACCCTAGATCTTCAACCTTATTTAACTTTATAATGTGTTTACAAAAAATGGGTTAGTGGGATCGTGATGTCGAGGTAAACTTAAGGACCCATTTATCAATAAACACTAAATACATAGCCAATACTCCAAGAAGGTCCTCATAATCATGTAATTCTCTCCTATGTGTGGTATTGTATGTGAAAAATTGTGTAATATGATATATGTAGATGCTTGCAATAATCTATCTTATAGCTTGAAAAATACCTTTCATGGTTTACTCTTTGGATGTTTTAAACCTTTTGTATGATTGTTCTTATGATTGATATGCAAATACGAAGGAATATAAAATTATAACGTAGCTATTCAATTGCTTGAATGAGTTTAAATAAGTTTTTTCTTGTTATTTTATAGATTATTAATGATGAAGCTTAGACTTGTATTTATATTGCACCTTTTGAAAATATCTCATGATAAAGTTCAATAAGATAAATATGCTTACCCATAGATTTTAAATAATGTTAAATTTGGATGAGTTTTTAGGATTGGACACTAGATAAGTCTCTAGACACTAGCGTCAATGTTAATTTCCCTTTGTGGCCAGTAGTGTCTAAAAGGATATAAAATATTTGAGATCTAAAACTAATAGTTAAGGATGTATATTAGATTTGGATTTTTTTTATAGTACATGAGATATAGGTCATCAGAATGATAAGGGTCAGACTATAAGATAATCAATTAGGTACAGTGAGATGGTGAATACAATATTTTTTGTGGTGGGAAGGTCTAGAACTAGATGTTAGAGCCCTAATTTGTATTTATCAAATGCATAAGACTGATATGCCATAAATATTCATTTTTATTATCTGTAGTGACACTTAATGTCTATGGTGAAACTTATAATATAAAGTGATCCATGTTTGGTGGTTTCAACCATTCAATTAGTTTATAGATTGCCCTAAACATTCAAATGGGAGATAGATCATACAAACTTTCTAACTCAAGGGATTTCACTAGTTTTAAAATTTAGACGTGATCACTCTCAATTCACCAAAGGTCAAACATTTATAAAAATGCCTCAACAAAGGGTGAAACACCTCCAATTTTAATAGATATCCTAGAAATTAGATTGCATAATGTCTAAGGTGTATACTTTCCTTGATCTCTTTTCAAATTTTAAATTTCATGTTTTAGGTTTTCAATTTTCAAATATGGACAATAACTTCTCTTAATGGCATTATTGTAGGTTTGCATTTAGGCATCTTGCATGATCAAGATTAACACCAAAATACAAAGTGTGTATATACACTAAGATTCAAACCTTCTTTAATCTAGTAATTTAACTTCATTTTATCAATATAAAAATTTGGGGGGAAATGTATAAACTAAAATTTAATCATTAAATGCTTGACAATGTTTAATCTTGAAATTCTTAACCAACTTGGTCTATTTTCCATTCTTCTAAATTTCAAACTATACTTGAGCATTCACTATTCTAAAACCTATCTTGAAATCACTAAAAAGATCATCCAAATATCCATATTCTAATTAAGTACTCGTGTTATCTATTTCAATAGTCTTTATACTTCTATGACATGATCATGATAGGATGGATAGGGCTATACTGTAGCTTTGTCCAGTAGCATGTTTCAATGGTAACATTTAAATTTTATATGTTGAATTTTACTCCTCCCACACTTTTATAAAGGTTTATTAGTGTAAATATTCAAAATTACTCTATATAATGACACCAAGGCCTCTCCAAATACTATTTTGCAATCACTTGTCAATAATATTACACATTGAGCACTAGTATTTTTAATTTCAATTTTGTTGCATTATAATAGTCATAGGTAAAGTATGAAATTTATTTATTTCAAGCCAAGGCTATTCATTATCAATCATATATATATATATATATATATATATATATATATATAGAGAGAGAGAGAGAGAGAGAGAGAGAGAGAGACACCCTTATAAAATCTCATTTAATCTGAATGTTGCCTACATAAATAAAAGGGACCTTAGCCTAATGTAGTTATCCTTCATAGAGTGAGTGTGTGAATCTTGACATTACTATATGAATGAATATATATATTCATTCATATATTAATGTCAAGATTCACACACTCACTCTATGAAGGATAACTACATTAGGCTAAGGTCCCTTTTATTTATGTAGGCAACATTCAGATTAAATGAGATTTTATAAGGGTGTCTCAGATATTCCCATTGCCTTATCCCATCCTTTTCAATATATATATATATATATATATATATATATATATATATATATATATATATATATATATATATATATATATATATATATATATATAATGTATGAGATTTTATAAGGGTGTCTCAGATATTCCCATTGCCTTATCCCATCCTTTTCATTATATATATATATATATATATATAGTGCATGAGATAGGGTTTTTTTAATTTTCTTATTCCTTGTTCAAATTAGCTTAAGATCATCCTTAGACTAATCCACATTTTTAGCTTACTTTTTCTTTCTCATTAGATAAGGTTGCTCTTTTAGGACTATCCTGCCCACTAGTAGTGTCTAAGTTCATTGGCCACATCCTCACACTAACTAAAGTCTAATTGCTAAAATTAAAATTCACCTAATGGATCATCCTATATGTTTGACAAGTCCCATTCTAAGGAATTCCAAAATGATCAGTATAAATCCACATTTTCTATCCATATTTTAACTAGAGGCGCATATCATTGAATATAATTAGAATATCTAACTACACATTTAAAGAGAGAAAAATATTATTCCCAATTTTGAGTCTACAAAACCCTAGTATCCCTAAACTATGAATATGCATCCAAGGTCACAAGTCATTATTTAACCACATAAATACACTAGGATTTCAATAACATATAACATTACACTAGTATTTCACATACACCACTATAACATGGGAGAACTACATGGAGTTCTAACTGTCTTCAAATTATTATTATGTAAGTAGTTCTCAACACATGGGGTTTTGAGATAAAGTAAAAATTTAGCCACTAACTCATTTTTATATTTATGTTGTTCATCCCTAATGGTCTATTAATCTAGGGTTTCAGGTGAAGAATAATGTACATGTTATATTCCTCAATGAATAAAGAATCCCATATCACACATAGAAGACCTATAGTAATGGCACACTAATCCAAATTTACACAAAGTGATAAAACCTTAGTGGATGTTGTTGTGACCTACAGATGCTAGTATAGGCTAGCTTCATCTAATTAGTGTGCCCTTATCCCAAATAGATGCAGATCTTTATTCCTAATTGATAATGACCTTTGAAATCCTTATATAAAGTTTCACGATCATAACCATAGTCTTGAATGTCAAATTTATAGCTAAGTCATTCATCTTTGATTCTTTTCTCTTTTAGCATAGTTATAGATATAGTAATTTCCATATCACTTTGTGTGATTTATTGCATTATTCTCTTAGAATTATGATTTACTTAACATATTTTATAAATTATATTATATTATATTTTCTAATTCTAATTTTGATAAAAACATATTTGTGATCCCATTTATTTTTAAATATTACAAAACCGTAACCATAGATTTTGATAGAATTTTTTTATTTTTTCCAATTGTTGAATTAAGGGTTCCATATTTAATAAATTATTATTTTTAAATAATATTCAAAGTTTCTATTTCATATTTTATACAATCTAATAAATTTGTTTCTCTCTCTTGTAGAATAAGTGGTACTCTAATTAAACATACTCAAATTTATTTTCAAAATCCACATAAGATGGATAAAATCAAGGGTATATCATGACCTTAAGATACTAATAAATTTTTTGAATATATAGAATTAAAATAAACTCATCAGTTAGTATATTACTTTTTAATTTTCATATATGCAAAAATAAAAATAAAATAATCCAAAAAATTATAAAAAGTAGGACCTACGGATTATATTTATAGTTCATATACATTAGTTAATTTGTGTTTCAACATATGCAATACTCATATATATATATATATATATATATATATATATATATATATATATATATATATATATATATAGTTTTACATCATCTATGCTTAAAAAATGTAGTTGAGTGAGTTTTAAAATATATAGTTTATCACTTCTAGGCACATTTATAGGTGGTCATCTTGTCTCAGACCTAGGAACCATACACAAACAAAACTTCTATAACCCAGATAGTCATGAATTGCACTCTTGTTTTATTCTATTCTCAAAATTGTGCCATTGTACACATGTTATAATTTAACATATTAAACCAATCAAAATCCTTTTACAACCTTTTCACATCTTTGAAATTTCATGGGGGTAATATTTTAGATAGGTTTTATCACTACAAAAATATCCCTATTGTTTCTACTCTAGTACATTGCATTGAGAAATTATTTGTTTAATTAATTTCACATTGATATATTAATCAATACCCAAGTTATTAAATATAATTATGGTATAAGTTGACAATTTAGATCAACACCAATTATTCATGCATTATTTTCATGTTTGCTTTCTTGCTTCATGTTTTGTGTGCATTCAACTTGTTTGTAATTTTGACATATGAGCATGTCCTTGGTTTTAGATCTAAGAATTTTTGTATGATTCTATACATTTTAATGAAATTTTAAAAAACCCATTATATCCAGTCATTTGACCTGATTGGATTTGTTTTACATCCTTGCATGTACTCTTTATTTGTGTGTCATGACTATTTATTTTTATGTTTATATGCTCATTTTATCAATGCCATGATGAAAATCATGCATCTTCCAAATTTTTTGATGACATGATGGATATCATGAAAAGTCTTCTAATTTACTCTACATAATTTTCAAATTCTCAATATATGATGATTTTTCATGGCATGTTTAATTGTTAACATATATCTAGGCATGACACTATGCATGTTTAGTTATACATGTATCATACATTTATAGTTTGCTTAGATTATCAATATGATGCCATAATCTCTAATGTTATCATTAATAATTCAAATTCTAATCTTTTCTATAAAATCATTCACACAATTTTTTTATTTTGAGTTAATTTATTCTATGGGTTTCACAATACACCTCAAAATATGTGATATACATAGTCACTTGTCTTAGAGACTAAACTAAAATGGTTCACTATATACACATAAATTTGTAGGCCTTTCTCAGTTTATCATAGTTAATACCTAGATTTTACTTAGAAAGTAATTTTAGATAAAAGTGCTCCATTTTGATAATGGCACAAGTCTACTATGTCCAAAATAGTGCTTTTTCATCTAATTAGTAAAAAATTTAAAAAATTCAAAATTCATAGAATCACATTCAGTCAACATAGAAATATTTTCAAGTTTTATGCACAAGTTTTAGTACAAACTTGCTTAGTTTAGGGCAAATTCGTGGCATGTGTTGGAGGATTTATGCAACTTTTACTCAAAAAATCATTTGATATTACTCAACATAATATATATGCTCATATATTATATTGAAGGCACATGTATGGCACATGATCACTCTTTCTTAATTTTACACCAATTTTCATATAAGGAATAGAAATTAATGTCATTCTCTCTGTTGTATACAATAAACATAGATCATTATATTTCCACCATTTTTACATAGTTTACACTAATAATGAATCATATTCCATTTGTAATGGTTGATTCAATATTTTGCATTATATTGTTGCTAGTATTTGCACTAGAATTATACATTGGAGTTCATACAAGGGTTATAAACTACTCTAATACCTTATGTACGCAATGATGGAATCAAGAACATCTTGATTTATTAACCACACTATATTTCCAATGAGGATTGGGGTATACAAATCCAATCCAAGTGTTTAAACTAGAATAAAAGATCCAAGGGTCCTACCCTCTCTAGCCACCATCTTTTTAATGGAAAACAAAATGGTTCACATACCTATTAATGTGTATTCATTTATTATTATTGGATTTATAATTTTATTATATTTACTATACATTTTTCATCTTAAGTATTTATTTTTACATGTTTATTTTTAGGATTACATGAATCACAATTCAACATATGGTCTAGATATGAGATTACTCAACATAGGTAAGCTCGGGTATAACTCTTTCTCTTTTACTCTAGTAATTTTAGTTTAAAATATTATTAGAATAAAATGGGGAGAAATGAGTCATTAAAATTATAATTTAATGATTTAAAATTCACTTATGACCAATATCTATACACACTTAGCTCATGCTCAATTCTACAGTCTTTGACTGCAATTCCTTCACTTATATAAACATAAATTATACTTTTAAATAACTAATGTTTACTAAATGTACTTATTCCATATTTTAATAATCCTAATCTCATCCTTGGACTGAATTACACTTCAATATTAGCCATATTTTCTCTCTATATAGAGTATTTATTTTATAACTATCCCACCTTTCGATAATGTTTAAATCTATTAACTACATTATCCCATCAATTAATGTCTAGTTTCTCAAATAAAAATTCACTAGATGGGTCAACTTGTACATTTCATGAGTCTCATTAAAATTAATTCCAAAATGATCACTATAATGACACATTTTATAATCATTATTTCACTAAATTCTCATATCATTGAAAATCATTAGAACATATAACTATACATTGAGAGGAAACATCTATTCTTTCACATCCTTAGAATCTCTAGGCTAAGTATGAATACACCTCCAATGTCACAAGTCATTATTTAAACTCATAATTACACTAGGATTTCAATAACATATAACATTACACTATTATTTTACACACACCACCATATCATGGGAGGACTATATAGAGTTTAATCCCTATTTAAAGTATTATTAAGTAGGTAGCGCTCAACATAGGGGTTGTGGAGGTCAAGTACAAATTTAATTATTAACCCATTTTTCCCATTTATTATATTAATTCCTCATTATTTATTGATACATTGTTTCAAGTGAATAATAAGGTACACATTAGCTTTTATAGTGAATCGAATGACCTAAATCACATATAGATGACTTATAAATGGAGGCACACTAATCCAAATTTACATAAAGAGTTAAAACCATACCAACCACTAGTGCACCATATATATTCTATTGTAATCCAATCTCATCCAAATATTCTATCCTTATCTAAATTAAATACAAATCCCTATTCTTGATTCATAGTGAACTCTCACAACCATATACAATTTTTAATAGTCATAGTCACAATTCTGTAATGTCAAATTTCCATCTAAGTCATTCCTCTTTGGAGATTTCATTTGTTAGCATATTTATGAATATATTAACTTCAAAAATGTCAATTTATGTGATTTGTTGCATAACTTAACATTTTGATCCAGTCAAATGTTTGTTTATATTATATTAGATTTTAATCTCTAATCATAATTTTGATTAAAAATATATGTGTAAGTTGTACTTTTTTGTAGGTTTTGTATTTCCTAGATCATATGATATTTTTTATATGTTTTCTATTTCTTAGATCATTTTATATTAATCTATGAGATAAAATAACACTTGGCATGGTTATTTCACTTAAACACAAACATCTTGGCCACATAATTTTATAACTATATGAGTAATTAAATAAATCCATGAAAAGATCATGAATGATTCATACAAATTAATTAATGGTAAACGTCCCAAATATATCAATGATTAACTGATATTTTCATTATACAAATATTTCTCAATATCATGCTCTTTCCTTTTTAACTACTTAGTTATTCATTTTGATAAAATAAGGTTCCTATAAAAATGAGAGGGATAAAACATTTCAGAGAAAAAGAGACAAGAGTTGATATATGTTTTAGAGTAACGAATATCACAATAAACCTATATATTAATTTGATTTTGAATAGGATCAATGGTCAAAAAATAAAATTGATTGATATTTTGTTAAACATAAATATATAGATACAATGGTGGTAATAATTTATTATATAGTTATTCTATAACTTATGATATTCTAATCTATATCTAGGGTATTGAATACATGGTATCTATTAGATTATTTAATCCTAAGTAGGCTTATTGACCCTTAGCATTCATAAAGTTATTAAATAATGATAATAATATATTATTTATTAACATGAGGTGGAAAACTCATGAAAATAAATAATAAGGTTATAATTATTTGATGAGTTCCCAAAATTTAATTAAAGGACTTTATCAGGATGGATAGACCTATTATTTTTACAATGATCACCTCCCTTGAAATTTCACTCTAAAATAGGGTTTTATCACTATTTTGAAATCATTTGAATATGAAATTATTTTTTCATATTCAACCTATGAGTTTTGTGAAGGACATTCTATGAAGAAGTGAGAAAGAAAATTTTTTGTATTGGGGGTATTAGTTTCTCAATTATATTAATAATCATTGTGGGGTTTTACCTCCATTAGAGGTTTTCCCACCTAATATCTAGATCACATTATTTAATTTATCTATGTCTCATATTCTTTTCTATTCATTTACACCTCTAGATCTCATGTGTATTATTTCATATATTTGTATATGAATTCCTTCATGGTATCAGAGCAAGTGGAGTGTAGAAGCTTGGCAAGAAAATTATATTAAATTAAATATCAATATTTAATATATTAATTTATTCAAATAGTTTTATTAAAAACTTGGGGTACCATTGACCTGGTGTACGACCCATGTCTAGTGAAGAAAATCAAAAAATATTTTTTTCAATCATTTTTAGGCCTAGTCATTATTAAATAACAATTTTATGCATATTTAAGGAGGTTAAGATTTTTTTTAGATCTTAAGAATCCTTACTAAATAATCTAGAATTTTGTATCTATGGGGCACCATTATGTAACATGGGATCTTTGAAAAATTAATTTCTCAACCAAAATTCAATTTTTAAGTTTCATTCATTTTTAGTAAGAAAAATCAAGACGATTGACAAAGTTTCGAGGTATCTAAAGGCCTATTCATATTGTTATGATAATTTCTTCACCTAAAAAATATCCATTATGAAGATAGAGTTATTTTTTTAAATTTATATAGTTTAGAAAAAATATTTAAAAAATAAACTATTTATTAATTTCATTTTTTTAAACCCCAGGTCCCACCTTGAAAAAAGAAAGAATTACTTTATATATATATATATATATATATATATATATATATTCACTTATGTTATTTAAATTCAAACAATATATACTTTTTATATATTTAAAAAAAATATAACAAAGCCATAAATATAGATTAGTGCATGTATTGCTTTAAAAAGCTTCTTAGAAGAGTTGGTAGTTTATCTTTTTGCTAAAACTTATAACTAAGAAGGTCCTAATTTCAAAAATACATAAATCAATATTTTTTTGACTTGGTAAAAACATTTTTTTGAATTTATTCTAATTTTAAATCCAATTTTTGGTACACGTGCCAACTTTTCTCATGTGTTAAACCCCTAACCTATCATTTAGTTCTTTGACTTTTGACATAGTGAATAATTTTATGATAAACATAGTCATATAGCTAGTTGATCTATAGGTTTTGACATGTTTTGAAATAATTAAAATTGTATATTTTTATTTTGAATCCTCCTATTGAATTTTTTAAACATTTTTAATAATAGTGTTTAAGTGGTCATTTTGAGTGTGACTCTTTCGCCACCTAGATTAATGGGAAATTAATTAATTTATTTTTTGCATTATTTAGCATATAAATTGTGTAATTAAGTAAATTTTCATGTGAAATTCACTTTATTTTAAAAATAGTTCAAAAAATGTATTTAAAATAGTTTCTTTTTAAGCATTTGTTTACTATCCTGCTTAAAAGGAAGTTATGGCTTCACCTCATTTTTTATTAGATAAATATCAAATACTTAATGAAAATAAATATAATATATAGAAAATTAATATTAAATACAAATTTATGTCCCATAATTTTTGTAATTTTGTCTTTGAGACTGAAAAATTCCCTTATAGATGACATGTGACTGATGAGCTTACTAATATATTTCAACAAAAATTGTCGGAAGCTATGTCCATTATCTTGAAGAGTATTGAGGATGAATTTATTATCCACATTGGTAATCAAGAGTTTCCTATCTATTATTAAAAATTTCTTGAATATTTAAATGAGGGTATTCATCTCTCAAAGATTATTGAGTTATTCCTTGAATTGCTAACTTCACCTATGAAAGGCGATGAGAAAGTTAAGAATTTTATTGCTAAAATTAAAAACATTAAAGATAAATTAGATGGATGTAATTATAATTTGATTCAAGATTAATTAATTTATTTTGTCATTTATTTAAATATTCATGATAAATTTAGAAATTTTATTTCAATTTTAAATTCTAAATATCAAAGTGAGCAAGATATCCTTGATCTAATCACTTAGTCTATTCTCATAATTAAAGAAAAGAAAGTTATGACCAATTTTAATTCTAAAGAGAATGCCACTTAGACACTTATCTCTTTAAATAATATTTTTTATAACACTAAAAACCATAAATCTAACGCTAATTTTTCTAAAGGCAAATAGAGGAACAATAAATCTAGTAATAAAAATCATACACCTAATTTTAATGGAAATTGCAATATGTGGGGTAAATTTGATCATAAAATGTAAACCTATTATAAAAACATGGATATAATTAAAAATCAAACTTCTAAAACTAACAAAGGGAATAAATCTAATCGAAAGAATCAAAACTCTAATTATAATAACAATCAAGAATCAAATCTTATTGCTTTATATATTGCTTTATTTAATTCAAATGAAAATGAGTAGATTGTAGATAATGGTGCATCATACCATATGACATGATTATCTAATATTTTGTGTGATTATAGAGATATATATATAATAATTTACTTAAGAAATACTAATTTTTTAGAAGCAACTAAATAGGGAAAAATAATTTTTTCAAACGTTACTATAAATGATGTTTTCTATGTACCTAAGCATATAAAAAATTCATATCCTATTCTCAAATTAAAAATTATAGTTTCATCATAACATTACTTAAATATATCTGGTCCATTATAAATTAATATGGTTCTTTGATTATTGAAAGTGTTCAAAAGAATGGTTTATATATCTTTTCTCCTTATTGCATAGTAAAAATGAATATCAATTATGGCATGAAATATTAGGACATGCCAATTTTATATGTTTAAATGATATATGTATATGTATATGTATATGTGTATATATATATATATATATATATATATATATATATATATATATATATATATATATATATATATATAATGTTTTTTTTAGAATTCTTTATATCCTCTCTCATCATAAAACTTGTGAGAGTTGCTTACATGGTAAACAACATACTAATCCTTTTCACAAGAATCATGATGTGAATTCCTCCCATCTTTTAGAATTGATTCATAATGATATTTTAAGACCTCTTAAATTTTTATCTATTAATATTTATTTTTATACTATTACTTTTATTTATGATTACACTAGAATGATCTAGATTTTTTATTACAAAGAAATCTGATGTGTTGTCTAAATTCATGGAATTTAAATTTAGTGTTAAAAATTCATCTAATTTTTGTATTAAAAGATTAAGAAATGATAATGGTGGTGAATATGATATTAAAAAAAATTATTATTTTTGAATTAGTTTCAGTATTCAAAGGAAACTAACAAATCTCTATTCCACTCAGCAAAATAGTATTACTAAAAGGAAAAAATCACACCATCATATAAATAGTTAGAACAATGTTGCAATCTTCAAATGCTCCTAAGTTTTTATGGGCTGAAGCCATGAATATGGTTGTAAATATTATGAATAGAGTCCATAAAAAATCCTTGCATCTTTATATCCCTTTAGAAATATGGACTAAAAAGAAGCCTAGTGTGGCTCATCTCAAGATCTTTGGTAGTCATGCTTCAATATTATTCCTAAAGTTAAAAAAAAGAAGCTCAATCCCACTTCTTATTATTGTATTTTTTTAGGTTATGGAGGTAATAAAAAATATTTAAGAGTGTAAGATCATTATAAACATTAGATCATTGATAATAGGAATGTTTTTATTCCTGAAAAATATTTTTACGAGCTCTCTGTGGATCCTCATCAACATTCTTATATTGATGAATCTGATTCATATTTTTCCTTGTGATGTAATGGATGCCTTTGAGGAAGTTGATCCATATTTAGATAACTTAGAGTTTGACAAGCCCCTTGAGTTTCATGTTCAATCTAAAAAACCTAAATAAGTAAAATCTTTAATTCAATCTTATAATGTTGACAATCTTAATAATTTAACTATAATTCAACATTTTTATCATGTATTAATGACTATGTATGAATTTTAACCTAAATAATTTGAGAAAGCCACTCATGATGATAGATGGATTGTTTCTATGCAAGTTGAATAAAATGCCTTCATTAAATATTAGACATGAAATCTTTTCCCTCCTCTGCCTAAAAGGCATATTGTTAGTTATAGGTGATTTTATATAAACAAATATAATTTAACTAGTAAAATTGATAAATTTAAATTTAATAAAAAAATAGGGATTGACTATGTTGAAGCCTTTACTCTTGTAGCAAAAATGAGTTTTGTCAGTCTTCTTCTTTATATTACAAATAAAAATGGTTGGATTATCCATCAAATGGATGTCAAGAATGCATTTATAAATGGTTATTTAAAATAATAAATCGACATGACTCAAAGGTTTCACTTCCCCTAATAGAGAACATTATATATGCAAGTTAGAGAAAACTTTGTATGGTTTAAAACAAGTTCTTCGAGCTTGGTATTCTAAAATTACTTATTTTTTAAAATAATTATGTTTATCTAATTTCTACTCTAATAATGATCTCTTTTTTAAAATTTAAAATGATCATTTGATTCTAATTATATTATATGTTTATGATTTGTTGATTATTGGTGATCTCACTAGTTTAATTCATAAATATAAAGATAAACAAAGTCAAATATTTAAAATGATTGATTTAGGTATTCTGCATAATTTTATATGAATAGATATATTTAAAAATAAATATTCTATTATTGTATCACAATCTTAGTATGCTCATAACCTTCTTGTTGAGTTTAACATGTTTGATTTTAAATATTCTTTTACACCTATTGAATTTAGTGTTAAACTTGATTCAAAATCTGCATGTGAAAAAACTAACCTTACTTTATTTAGATAGCTTGTTGGTATTTTTATTTATCTAACCATTACTAGACCAAATATTTCATATGATGTTGGTGTTTCTTCTAGATTTATGCAGGATGCATATTTAGATCATTGAAAATTAGCTAAACTAATTCTTCATTATAACAAATGATCAATTATTTTTGGTTTATTCTTTCATTTATAATACTAAATTATATGGTTATTATGATGTTGACCATGATACTAATTTTATAGATTACAAATCTACTTCTAAGTATGTGTTTAAGTTTGTTGTAGGTGCTATCACTTGGAGTAACAAGAAACGACCTATTGTCTCTATCTCTTCTACTAAATTAAATTATAAAAGTGATATGGATGCTACCAAAGAATCTATGTGGCTATGAAGGTTATTGGGAGAACTTCATTTGGATGTTTTTTAAAGTACCATCCTTCATTTTTATCACTAAAGTTGTATAGCTCTGATAAAAAATCTATTGTAACACCAAAGAATTAAACATTTTAAAGTTCATGTGCATTTTATCTAAGAGAAAGTCTTAAATGATGATATTGTTTTGTAGTTCTATCATACATATGAACATACAACCACTTGGTGTTACCAATTTTTGTAATTTTTATGCAATGTTGGGCCTCTTAGTTTTTTCATTGAGGGCAAGTATGCACAATAATGCCACTTCCTGACGGCCATGTGATTCTTCTCCTTCTCTATATTTCTTCTCATTTTAAAGGATTTTAATCTTTGTGTGGAATTTATGTGATTTGAGTAAAATATGTGTGCAAGTTTTAATTTTATACTCTAATACATTAAAATCATAATTTATAATGGAGGTCCTTATGTTCTAAAAGGATCCAAATATGTTTAGTGATTATTCATAAAAAAACTGTGAGATGTAATCTCATGACCATACTAGCCTAAACTTACTTTTGAGTAGTTTATAAATTATAATTTATTTATTTTCAAAAGGTGGTGTTTGGATTGATGAAGGTTTTTAAATCCTTTAATTGTGTACATAATATAATTCCTTTCTAAGATGAATATGACATTTATCCCCACTTAACATTAAGAGGGAGTATTAGAGTATTTAATTCTAAGTGGGATTATTGGCCCTTAGTCTTGGTACAGTTATTAAATAATAATAATAATAATAATAATAATAATAATAATAATAATAATACGAGATGAAAACCTCATGAAAATAAATAATAAATTTATAATTATTTAATGAGTTACCAAAATTTAATTAAATGACTTTATCAAAATGGATAGACTCATTATTTTTACAATGGTCACCTCTCTTAGAATTTCACTATGATACAGGGTTTCACCTTGATTGTGAAATCATTCAAATATGAAATTATTTTTTCATATTCAACCTATGATTTTTGTTAAGGCCATTCTGTGAAGAAGTGAGAAGGAAATTTTTTTGTATTGGTGTATTGGTTTCTCAATTATATGAATAATCACTATGGGTTTTTTACCTTCATTGGAGGTTTTCTTGCCTAATCTTTATGTCATATTTTTCAATTTATTTGTGTCTCATATGCTTTAATATTAATTTACACTTATAGATCTCCTATATTGTTTCATATATCTGTATATGAATTCTTTTAGTATCTTATTACCAAGAATGTCATAAATTGGATTAATTTCACTACACTACCAGCCGAGTAATAATCTATTATAATAATATCATGTAAATGTATTTTATTAGAAAACTTTATAAATATGGTAAATAATCTCATTTTAAAATTAATAATTTGGAATAAGGAGTGAAGGTATATTCAAAAATATATAGATAAAACGTAATATGGAACTATTATACTTAGAACCATGAAATATGAAGCAATTCAAATTAAAAAATATGCATTCTTGGTATGGAATGTATACTTTATAGTGGAAACACAAGTTCTTAATGACACATGAAAATCATTCACAAATTTTATTTCAATGATATTTTCAAAATAAAAAAATTTGTTTGGACCAAGAATGAAATGACACCTATCATTAACATCACCCCAATGAAAAAAATATAGGCATGAAAATCATTATTGTTGGAACCATAATAAATTTGAGTTTTCTTCCTCCTTCTTCCCTTTTTATTAATCTTTAAATATTGTTCCATATTATTAATGGAAGAGAGTGATTGATTAAAATGACCACCATGAGCATCATTTACATCTAGAATATATTATACAAGTAAAACAAGTTCTTACAAGTGGCCTCGAGATTTACACCTAAATACAAAAGGGATGTTATGGTATATTCTTCCCAAAAGATAAATTAAGAATTTCAGATAGTAAGATCAAATTTATTTGTGTCATTTTTCAACATAAATATATATAATTATCTTGGGAAGTTTTATAAAATAAGAGAGGAGTAATGTATGCCATATATATTTGTGTTTTCTTGTAATAGAAATGGGGAGAATGTCATTCATATCTTTGATAAATGTTAGTATAATCTCAATATGGGAAAATGGATAAGTTATTGTAAAATTTGGTAAATTATTCATATCACATTTTTAATAGTAAGTTAAATGATAGACATGATACATATGTATATTTATGGAATCCATTCTAACTCCTTTAATATTTCATGTCAAAAATATTTACATGTTTGAGGTCTTGAGATATGCATGCAACCATTATAAGTAGAACCATGCAATATGAAATAATTAAAATTGGAACCATGTGATATGAGATGATTAAAATTTATAAATATGTATTATTATGAGGGAATGTACATTTCTTAATCGGATACAAAATTCTTAACGACATAGAAAAATTATTCACAAAATTTAGTTCAATAATATTTCCAAAATGCAAGATGATTTTGAACCAAGAATGTGTTAGCAAATAATATCCCAAATAACATGTGAAATTAATAATAATATGGAATAAACAATATATAAAATCAATGACAAAGAAGATAATTCATTACAAAAGTAGATTACATGGAAACCTTACTAAGAGCAAGGAAACACCATGGGAAAATGGAAGTGAATATTATTCTTATTAAATTTAGAATATAAACCTCTCCCAGAAAGATTCCTCAGAACACACTCCTATTAAAATGATTTCACTCAATCATTAAATATATGTAAATGTTTTCAACACACTAATTGAAATCTTATATTTACAAGCTTCTACACTCTCTCACAAGATTCATAAACTTGTACTCTTTTGAACAAGCTTACACACATAACATACATGATGGGAGAGTCATATATAAATAGGAATACAAAGGATAGAAAAGAAAAAGGTGAAAATAGAGAGAGAGAGAGAGAGAGAGAGAGAGAGAGAGAGAGAGAGAGAGAGAGAGAGAGAGAGAGAGAGAGAGAGAGAGAGAGAGAGAGAGAGAGAGAGAGAGAGAGAGAGAGAGAGAGAGAGAGAGAGAGAGAGAGAGTTTCCACCCTCCATATGGCCTCACTATACATCAATATTGAACATTGTACATCACATGTGCAAGGTCTAACATTGCAAGGCATCTTATGATGCATTTTGACCTTGTCTATGTGCTCTAAAATGGTACACCCCACCTTGCATGTGTCTCCAATATGGAATATTGATACTTTTCCCCACTTTCCCATGTTCATCCACATGAATCAAAACATTCCTCAACTTTTGACTTCACATGCACATGATTAAGGATAAATTGTGCCCCATAGGCACATGGGTGATGATGTTTATTCCCTACATGCTTCTAGAGGTCACCCATAAATATATGGCACCCCATTTCTCTCTCCTAATATTTTAATAAATGAAACATTCCTTGTATACCATTCCACATCATCAAATATCCACCTCATAGGTATAATTACTACTAACTCACACTACGACCTCATCAACACAATCACTACCAACTCAATAATATAAATAATAACTACCACCTCATCACATGATTAGTGGCCATGAATAGTGAATCATGAATAATGTCATGTGAAAAGTGACTTAACATCCTAACATTCTCCCACTTAAAATCAATATACCTAGGATTTGTGACAACTATGTATTCTTCCATCTATCTACCAACCATGCCCTCTGTTACCCTGACATAAACCTAGTAGAAGTTTTGTTTCACTACTAAAACTTCTCTATCCTAACTAAATTTTTCAACATCTACTCCTCCATAGTAGATTGAAACACCTAAATTTATTCTTCACTTATCCATAACATAGACCAATCCTCTTATCAAGATTCTACCATGAACCACTCACAACTCCCACTAGTTGGAAGTATCTAGCCTAGTTATCACCATGGCATCATGAGGATTCCTATTCCTAATGACTTTAATACATATAAAAAACATGTATTCTCCTTCATTATAAGATGATCCTAGAAAGATAACTCACACTGGAAAAAGTAAGGTACTTCCTTGCTTCCATCCTTATGCATCTCCATCCTTGGTTTGCTCCTCATACCACCTTAATTGCATCTTTGTCATTGAGCCATCACATCATTGATCATATTGGTACCTACATCCAACATTTCATCAACACATGTAGTAGAAAAATCTTCTAAATAATTTATCTCTCTATGAAGCTATCATTTCATTCCCAACCACACATCTACTTCAACTCATACAATATTCAATCTACAAACCATCAACTCTTTACCTCATCTTAATATCCCTCTAGCTACTTTATCTCTTCTAGAGAGATCATCATATAGGAATCAAGCTACTCCAACTCTTAACAAAAACCAATCAATATAAGTACACTTGATATTAGTCAATAAAGAAGATGACATAAAAGTCAACACTAGAATTTTCCTCATAGCGTCTTACTATCAACTGTGCCTAAACATGGCACAAGTTCACTAGACCTATCAATTGCTCTTGGGAAGTCATTACACTACTTAATTGCATCAATTCCCATAATAAGTTTTTGATCCTCAATAATTCATACAAAATGTATCATTCTCTAGATAATATCACCCAAAGAACCAACTCTTGAGCCTCTAGTGTTGTTCTATACATCAGTCTACCTAGTTACTTACATCAGCTATATTGTAACCCTATTGGATACTCATTTATGCTACACCAGAACCATATTCATAACACCTAAGAAACTATAATTTATATGGATCAACATGAACCTTTTCCTTCTTGTAACATCAGGTGTCAACTTGTTTTTCTTCATCTTCTCTAACTTGAACTACTTAAAACAAGTACAGTGTTAGGTTCTTTTGTACCTCTGCCTTTGCATGGATTTTCCTATTGTTCATAACATCTTAAATAAAAACATGTCATTAGTATGACACCACATCATACACACCTTATTTATTTTTTATAGCTATACTTGCTTCATTTCAAATCAATCCTGAGAATTGATTTTGGATTTAAACTTCACCCTATTACAGGGCTTGCTTCTAACTACCATCACATCACCTCAAGCAATCTTTGATGTTGTTGAATCTTTGCATAGTTGATACAAGGAGACATAATATTCTCCTTTTTTCACCACTATGGATGCTTTGAAAATTATGCATTTACCATTCCAAAATGTATAAGAATACCCTAACTCATCCATCCTCTTCATGGACATCAAATTCTTATTCAACACATGAACATGATGCACATCTATCAACATTTTGATTCTACCATCATGAAACCTAATCCTTATATCCCCTCTTCCCACAATCTCTAATGTATGATCATCACCCATATAGATAGACTCTCCACTACATGGATGGTAACCCCAAAACTAATCTTTATGTGGGGACATGTGAAAAGATGCACCTAAGTCCAACACCTAAGCATTATCACTTGATCTATTGCTACTAAGGAAAAAATCTTCATGTGTTACCTCTTCCTCTGAATTTATTGTGTTAGCCTTGAATAAAGGTGGATTATAATTTCCATCCTTGTCCTCATTCTTCACATGCTAGCAATCCTTCTATAAGTGTACTAGATTTCCATAGTGCCATAACCTAGTATTCCACTTGGGTCCTGCTACGCCCCTAACCTATCGCATGTATTAGGATAGGAATAGCTGACTTATGGCTTACTTATACCTATTTGATGCTATTTCAAATTTATATATGCATTAATTTGGTTAGTATGTCGGCCTATGGAGTAACCATGGCCTAGATAGACTATATATAGGAGGTAGTTAGTAACTATTTATCATCATATTATGAATTCTGCTCTTATTGAAGCTTGTGGAGGTTGACCCCTCAAAGTGGATTGTTCATTATCATATATTATGATATATTTCAATCATATTTAGATCCATTTATTCTATTCTACTTTATTGTTGAAGTAATTTCATTACAAGTGGTATCAGAGCTACGATTTGGGCAATCTTGTGGGTGAAACCCTAATTTTTTAAATTTGGATATATCTAAAAAATGATTCTGAATTTCTCTAAAATGTTTTTACTGGAGGTGAAAAACCATTAAATTAATATTCCATTAAAATTTTATATCATTTGGATCTTTTTTACAAAATTTATCACCATTTTAAAGTTTTTCATAAAATTCCTCTATAGTGCACAATTAAAATAGTTTTTTTGAGTCATTTAAACTTTTGAAAAGCTTAGAAAAATTTGGCTAGGTTTTTTTCTTTTGATTTGAGGCTAACATAAGTCTAAAATCACTTGGTCAAAGTTAGGTCAAAAGTGCCAATCAGGGTCAACATCGTAAAGTCTTTTTATGACAAGTCCACAAACTCATGGCCAAGGAAAGGGTGTTGAAACTCTAGGTAAAACTCCTAACAAGGAAGAGATGGAGTCAGAAGGGGGATGTACTAGATCCTTTGTACTAGGGTTCTTTGACATAGATCACAAAGTGAGCCAGCTTGACTATTGTGTGCAAGGCATTCAAAGTGAGGTGCAAGGCATAAAATCTAATATGAAATCCATACAAGATAGTTTAGTAGATATCATAATGAATTTGAAAAATAATCAGTCAAATCATCCACCTATCACTATTGCACAACCCCATCAGGGTGGTTCTCCCAACCAGTCTACTTTAAATCCAACTACATGTCCATAGAGGAACCTGTTACCAAAGGTGGATACACACAAATTTGAAGGAAAAGATCCACTCAATTAGATCAACCAAATGGAGAATTTTTTTGATCTACATTAGATCTTAGGTGGATAGAAGGTTAACATGGCATCCTTGTATCTTGAACCTGATCAATTCATTTGGTATCGATGGTTGTGTTCTCAAAATAAAAAGATGACTCTTAGTGTCACCTAGTCATTTTTTATAGAGGAGCTACAATTACACTATGGTAATAGTGTGGTAGAGAATTACTTTAGTCAACTGGCAAAATTGTGACAAACTGGCTCTGTCAAGGATTTTATTCATCATTTTCAAAACCTATCCTTACGTGTGGAGACAATTTTTTAGGAGAACTTGAATGAACTATTTTTGGGTGGAGTCAAGGACCACATTCAACATGAGGTACACATGTTTAATCCACTTAAGATTTCTAATTCTATTATCATAACACATAGATCTTAGGAAAAATTCATAGCCAATGAGAAGCAGCCATTCACTCACTTCAAAGAATTTAACATATTAACACCAACATTTCCTCCACCTACCAAATTGACCCCTCAAAAAATTGAAGATAAGCATGAAAAAGGATTATGTTTCAGTTGTGATAGCAAGTGGAGCAAAAGACATAGATGTGCTGAGAAGAAGTTATTCTATATTGAGGGATCCAATGAAGATGATGAAGAAGTTGATGCCTCCAATGACGACGAAGAAGTGATAGAGGAGGTACCTGAAGATTCCCAACCTGTAATCTCTTATCATGCACTTGCAATTATTAACACTCCATAATCTCTTAAGTTGGTGGGTTTCTTCAAGAAATAGAAGGTGACAATGTTGATTGATTCGGGGAACACACATAACTTCATCAACCATAAGTTGGTCACTTGATTGAACTATTTCATCTACCTAGCACCAAAATTGTAGGTCATGATTGTAGATGATGGCATAATTAATTGTTTAGGCAAATGCCATAGTATTAAGCTTGTTATGGGTGAGTACAATCTTGATTCTCCTATGTTTGATATTCCCATGGGTAGTATAGACATTGTTTTGGGAGTCTAATGGCTCACAACCTTGGGTACCATTGAGATGAACTTCCAAGAACTATTCATTTACTTTCATTCTAAAGGTAGGAAAATTGAACTACGTGGATTTTAGGAAAAACCTCCACAATTGATTAGTTCACATCAGATGACCAAGATACTAAAAAGGGGGCAGAGGGAATTAGTGCATGATTATGTTCCATAAAAGCTCAACCCACATAGGCATCTACACATCCTGATCTACAGATGATTCTTGATTTGGAGGAGCACATTCAACATCAAGAGGTTTTGGCTAGTTTGAGAAAGAATTTATCCTTGGCACAAAATAGGATGAAGCAAATAGTAGATCAACACCGTAGTGAGCAAAATTTTGAGATGGGTGATTGGGTATTTGTATGTTTGTAGCCTTACAAGTAGATGTCCTTGAAGCAACAAAAAAAGGACAAAAAAATTGATCCTAAGTATTATGGCCCTTATCAGGTTCTATAAAAAATTGGAAGTGTGGCTTACAAGCTTGAGTTACCTCATTCATCTCGCATACACCCAATATTTCATGTTTCCTATTTAAGGGTCATTGGACATAAAGTTTCAGCCCAAATGGAGCTCCCAGAACTAGATGAAGAAGGATGTGTCATTTTGGAACCAAAGAAGATCTTTCAAACACATACTAAGAAGTAGACAACCAGAGAGATTAGGGAATATCTGATCCAGTGGAAGAACTTGAGTAATGAAATGTAACTTGGGAAGGTGAAGATTTTTTTCAATAACATCCAGAATTGTTCAATGTTGAGGACAAATTTGGTTTGAAGGGGAAGGGCATGCTACGCCCCTAACCTATCACATGTATTAGGATAGGAATATCTAAATTGTGGCTTACTAATCCCTCTTTGATGCTATTTCACATTTCTCTGTGTTCATTTGGTTAGTAGGTCGGCATATGGAGTAACCATGGCCTAGATAGGCTATATATAGGAGGTAGTGAGTAACTATTTATCATCATATTGTGAATTCTTCTCTTATTAAATCTTGTGGAGGTTTCCCCCTTGAAGTGGCTTGTCTATTATCATATATTATGATATATTTTAGTCATATTTGGATCCATTTCTGCTATTCTACTTTATTGTTGAAGTAATTTCATTACAGGTCCTCTAGACTTTGATATAAACAGTGATCTCCCTTATGTTCTCTTCTCATTAGATCACCCTCTCATAGTCAAAGATTCATAACTTGAAGATGCACTAAAAGACAGTCTTCTCATCTCTTATCTAAGAAAGGCTACAATGACATCATCAAACTTAAGAGCTTTAGATGATGAGTTGATGTTCATCACCACATGATCACAACTATCAGAGAGTGAACACAATAAGGTGATAACCTTGTTTTCATCCTCCATCTTCACACTAATAGAGAATAGCTTGCTCAAAATAGTGTTGAACTCATTAAAGTGAACAAAAATGGATGAACCTTCCTTCATCCTCAGGCTATACAATTACTTCTTCAAAAATGCTTTGTTTGTAGTTGACTTTATTTGGTACAAGTTGTCCAACTTCTCCCATTAATATTATGTAGTCTTCTCCTTAGAAACATTAAAGAGCACAAAATCAACAAGATAATTATGAATTGTAGAAACCACCTTCCTATCCATATTGCACCAATCTCCATCTATCATACTATTGGGTTTACTTATAAGACCTTTCAAGTATAGAGCTTAGTCATTCTTCACCAAAAGATCCTCCACCTTAAACTTCCATAGGGAGAAATTTATGCCATAAATTTTTTCTATTTTAAACATGGTTATGTCTCTTGTCATTGTAGTTGCTCCCACTTACAAAAAGCTCCCTGACTCAATATAAAACACTCACAAATATATTTTTTCAAAGAGCCTAGATTTGATACCATATGTTAGGAAATAATATCCTAAATAAAATATAAAAGTAATAACAATGAGAAATAAATAATCTATAAATTAATGAAAAATAAGATAACACATTAAACAAGTAGATGGCATAGAAACCTTGTTAAGCGCAAGGAAAAAACATGAGCAAATTGTGGAATTTAGTCTTCTTATTAACTTTAGAATTTTAACCTCTCCAAAAAACATTCCTCACAACACACTACTCTTACAGTTCTTTCACTCAAGAATTCAAGCTATGCAAGGCTTTTTATCACACTAATTAAAATATTTTTTTGACAAACTTCTACACACTCTCACAAGTTTCATACACTTGCACTCATTATACCAATCTTACATACTTAAGATACATGAGGGGAGAGTAATACATAATTAATAATATAAAAGAGAAAAGATAATAAAGGTGAAAACCAAAAGTGAGAGGAAATATGCACCACCCTTAATATGGCCCCACTATTCATCAATAGTGAACATTATCCCTCACATGTGCAAGGTCCAATTGGCATTGCAAGGCATCTTCATGATGTACTTTGACCTTCTCCATGTGCTCCAAAATGGTACAACCTACCTTGATTTTGCCTCCAATATTGAATAATGATATTTATCTCCACTATCCCATGTGCGTCTGCATGAGTCAAAATATTCCTCAACTTTGAACTTCACATGCACATGCCTAAGGACAAATTGTGCCGCCCTAGCACATAGGTGAAGATGCATGTTCCCCACATGCTTACAAAGGTTACCATAGATATATGGTGCCATTTCTCTCTCCTAATATTTTAATCAATAGAAGATTCTTTGTGGTCCACAAAATAAAATGTTAATATGTATAAAAGATATAGTCCCATATATAAGTTTAATAATTATGTTTGAATCCAATCTAAAATCATGAAACCATTTTATTGGATAGTAATCTATGTTTCATTCTTAATTAAATAAATTATTCCTAGACATGAACCATTCTTTAGAGAAGTGGGGTTAGCCTTTGAAGCACATATGTTATACCCTAGAGGCATACTGATAATACTACATTTCATAACACATCTTGCACATGTAAACAAAATTATAACATGCCAATATCTTATATGCAAGGAAAAAATTATGAAAATTAAAAATGTAACTTTTAGTGATGATTGAAAACTTTTTTCAATAAAGGGTGATTCCCCTGATTCCATGTCTCCATTGGTCTATTCATTGAGATTCAAATGTACAATTCATTAAAAAATGGTTACTTCCATTAAATATGAAATTTCATTTAAGGGTTTAAGTTTAGATAAAATGGAGATTTTAGACACATAAATATAGTCATGAATACTTTATTTTATTAATTTTGGCCCTAGTTAACTTTAAACAACTTATTCACTTAATTAGGATCTATTTAATCACCTCATCTTGTATATACACAATATTTTAAAAAAATTATCAATTATTGATGCTTTCTCTCTTGCAGGAACCTAACAAGTTTCAATCTCTCTGAGTATACACCTTAAAGGGTTCATCAAAAAAGGGGTGGGTAGACCATTAGTACATTAGATATTTGTTGTTTCCTATACCACCATTTAAAACCAACACAAGTCCATTATATATTTTCCCTTAAGCTTTAACACCTCCCTTACATGATCTTATAAATAATTCACTAACTCAAATGGACCCTACCTAATCCAAATATATTTTTTCCATCATCTAAACATAGTCAAATGGATCAACCATATTCTATGAAATGAACACATTATGAGACTAAATCAACCCAACTAACTTAGTCTAGTACTTAATTGTTATATTTCCTAAACAAATAGGTCAACTATGTTGATTATGTTAGTTATATTTTTTAAAGGGTTAGAGATAGATCCATATATATAAACACATCCTTTAACTCATTGTCAATAGATAAAATCATTCATTTGCACTTATTTATTTTCTTATCTACCATTATACTTAAGGATTCATTGCTTAGGGTTCAATACTTCCTTTGGATAAGAACCTTGTTTTGTGTGAAAATTATGTTGGATGCATAGGAAAAGTCTTATGGCCTAGAGCTAACTTATCTTTGTTATCCTTATGAACAAAAGCAAACTCTTGAAAAGATCCATTGTCTAAGGGAGATATTGAGGCTCGATGAGTTCATCTTCAAGGTAAGTATTATGAACTCTTACTCCTCTTTTATTAGTAGTTAGAATTTTATTTGTATTGGCTTATGAATGTACTTATCTCTCCATGATTAATATTACCTCTACATTGACTTAAATAAAGTTATTATTTGCATTTTTATTTTTTATGTTTATTATCCCCTATTTGTGCCACAAGATTTGGTGAGCACTATATTAGATTAATTTATTTTGTTACAAACCTTAGGACTTAGCTAGGGTTACTATGTCATATTAATCAACTATAGGCTTTTGAACCCTCTCTAGTGATATTGTATGGTAAGACACCCCTTATTTAAGTATAACATATCCATATTGGTCATGACCTCAATTATCTAAATGTAAGAACAAATGGAAGGGTTAGTTTGATTTATCTTCTTTGAGCTAGGATTTATTTATAGATCAAATTTACTTTATCTTGTATACATTCTAGGTTTTCTTTCACACTTTAATTTATTTTCATTTATTATTTATTTCATTTTGATATCACTAGATCGAATCTATCAATTTAGTCTAACGTTATATGCATAAGTTTTGTTGGTAATATATTTTGCACCATGGACTTTATGCCTCTTTTGTGAAGAGACACACAGCAACATATAGTAGCCATGCCATCAAAATTACTATGTGGGTGGAGCATATAGAATAAAGTTTAAAGTTTTTATTTTTTAGAGAAATGTATAGTACTTGGCAGAATGTCCCCTATTAACTGTAGGTTTGAAAATTTCAAACACACTCCCAAGGTTTAGGTAAAAGTATAATATGCCAAAAGAAATTCCATGATGGCACATTGACATCAATTAAATGCAGAGGCAACAATGTTTTGAGTGTTATTAGATAGCATGACTTGCCTTACCACGTAGATAATAGAATAAAATAATGTTAAGTCATAAGATGCATGGCGTGTTGGTGGGTATTTGGAGGTTGAATGTAAATGCAAAAAATTGTTAAATGTATTCCAAAAGCCCATCATAAATTTGAGTGGCTGGAGGTAATTTTAAAAAACTACAAAAGGTGTTTAGAATTTCTACTAGAAGGTGTGGGATCGAAAAACAATTTTCAAGTGTAGTGGGTAAAGTCTATGGAGGTCTCAGAGGAAAGGATAATTTGGCATACATTTCAAAGTGAAAATTGCCTTGAAATTTATGCATCCTACTAAGAGAAAACAAAGGAATTTAGTGGAAATGGGAGCTTGAAGTGAGATTTTCACCTAACAAATTATAAATTGTAATTTGCACTCCAACTTCTGAATCATGCAAGATATAGGCATGAAAGAAATGAGTAGGAAATTGAAGCAAATAATAGGTACAAGTAGCTAGCTATTAGGATGGGGTTATATGCAAATTTTTGATTATATGGTGATGCCATTGCATTTCAAATGCTATTTTTGATCTCGTAGTGAAGGCAAATATTTATTTTGTGTCATTTCCCCCTGATAAACACCTAGCTTCACCATTACAATACGCTCTATTCAAGGACTATGTTTAGTGTAGGCTCACTTATGTTTAATATAAATTCCAGCATGGATTGGGCCACTATCTTCTATTCAAATAGTGACCTTTGAGATCTGTTGTAAGAGCTTTTAATTTAATGGGTTCAAGATTTACAAACTAGGGTTTCTAAATAATGTTTAATGAGACAAAGACCCTTCGATTTGTAATCTATGGATCACAAGGATATCCAAAGAAGATGGAAAATTATTGTAATGGGAATATTATTGAGTAATGAGCTTGGTGGTGGACCACAAACTTACATAGATTTTAATTTTTAAGCCAAGGAAATTTTGGAAAAGAAAATAAAGAGATTACAAAGCAGGAAAACTTATTAGCCATTTTATATAGTAGAATTTATTTTGAGAAACCTACATATATTTCCTTGGGTTGTTCTTGAAAAAACCATCTTTGTTGGAACTCTTTATGTTATGAGTTTCTACTGATTTTGATACATTTGGTGAGAGCAATGCTCTTAGCATTACTATCCCTACTGATTTTTTAGAGGAGTTTTTAGAGATTTTGAGGAGGATAGTTTAAATATTATTTTAAGGTGTCTTTATGATGATCTCAACTTAGATGTGTGAAAAATGGCTTCACCTTCACAAAGTTGTCAGTTTCCTTTAGAATTCCTTAAAATTCTAATTGAAATTCCCATTTATGTGAAAGATCTTGGGAATGACCCTTGTTGGATTCCTAGAGGTGGTCATGTGGATGGATAATTTATCTAAATTTGAATACATATTGGATCCCTTATTATATGTTAGTGCTTTACCTGATCATGTCATCTTGTCTAGACATCATATTCATACTCCATCCAATGTGCAAACAAAAATGATTTTTGAGTTGAAATAGAAAGCTAGAAAGAGTTGAGTTTCTAAAAAAAATCTATAGGTTACATTGCTAGAGCAGGAATGGAGTTGATTTAAAAATACAAAAGTTGCAAGTTTAAAATTATATGTAACTTGTCAAATGGAAGTCTCCAAAATGCAGTTATGAATTATGGTCAACTCTCCCAATCCCACTAGTCAAAGTAGGTGAGAGAAAAGTCAACTCAAGGAGATTCAAGGGGAATTGGAGGAGAAATGTAATTTTTTTCATTTTTCACTTGTGAAAATTACAAATTGCACCTAGATATCCCATTTTTTCTAGTCAACTCTGGTCATAAAGAGGACTTTGTGTAAGAAGGAACTTCCACAGCCAAATGCAATTTTGTAATTTACAATTCTGTAAATTACAATTTGTAAATTTGTAATTTTAAGATTGAAATTACGAAAATTACATAATTAAAATTTACAAAATTGTAAATTACAAATTTACATAGTTGCAATTTGGAAATTGCAAAACTATTGTTGGGACTTGAATTTCCCCAAAACAACGAAAACTAAAAATTTGGAAAAATCACTGAGATTTCCTCAAAAGGTCAAAAAGTGTAAAATAATGAATTTATACATTAAAAATTGTGGAGTTTGCCCTAAAATCAAAAAATTGAAAAAGGAAAATTTACAAAAAGCAAATGTGAAAATTGCAAAGTGTGAAAAAGCAAATTTGCAAAAAGCAAAAGTGTAAAATACAAAGTGTTAAAAAACAAGTTGGAGCCAAATGTAAAAAGGTAATAAGCCTAAGTATTGAATTTCCTCATGATTTTCTTATTCAAGCTCCTCTATGGGAGATATATTATAGGCTTAGAAAGCCAATGTGGGTCATTGGAGGATGATCACTCGAATAGCCATAGATCTAGAATATTCCCATGAAATCATTGTAAGAGTAGGTTGTTCCATGGCATGCATAAAGGGAAGGAAAATTTTTTAGGAGCTTTCATCTATGCAAACAAGTGGTTAAGGGCATCTCTAGATAGTTACACATGAGGACAAAGATTTTTGACCTCTACCATGAATTTTCACCTTCTAGATCATGTAAGAGGCATCTTCAACCAAGAATTCAAAGTTTGTTCTCTGAATCTTCATCATTTCTTGTAGGGTTAGTTAGAGGAATCATTTTTCCTATAAATACATTAATATTATAGCCATGGCAAGGGTTTTTTACAACTAGGAGCATCATAGTGGAACTTTGGAGTGTTGGTTGTAATTTTGAAAATGGCAAAATGCAACCCTCATTATTGGATTTGAAAAGAAGGGTTAAAATGTATAAATAAAAGGCTCCTCTTTTATTCTAGGTTGTTTTTGGTCTTTGTTTTTCCTAAGTATAGGCTCTTTAAAATTTTAGGATCACTATTATGTGTGTAATTTGCATATCTTACTAAGGTGGTTACAGATATACATCTATTAGCAAAATCTGAGGCATGTCTATATGTCTCCCCTATCCAACATAGAGTAAATCCATGAGGCTTGTCCACATGGAAACATTTTGAAACATTGATATATGTAAAAGTTTATCTTAAAGATAATGGAAAATACCTATGGTTCCTACTTTTTTCCTATTAATGAAATGCAATGAGATGTTTTACATGCTATGATGATTGGATATCTAGTTTTGTGCTTATGTTTGGTTGTCATCTTGGGCATAGATTTGGGTAATAAACCACTTTTTTCATAGAGATTTGGAAATATTTTTTTGAATACCTTATAAGGGCACCCTAGGTTCATGAATTTAATAGGAATGAGTATTTGAGATTCTAAGTGCTTTGTATATTGTAGGGTTCCAAGGATCATTTGAGTGTTGCATTGTATTGGCACCAATGGATGCAAATCACTCCTGGTAGTTTACCTTAGCTTGGATTTGAGTTTATTATAAATCTTTTCAATAAGTGATGTCATGAATATTGTAAGAATCCCTACTATTTGAAAACCACTAGCACACCACTCTTTTTTCATATCTATCAAATTTTCCTAACCTATCCCACCCTATAAATAATACACCCCTTGCATATGTTATGTGTTACTCACCTTGAAAATGCATAAAATCTTCCTTATATAACATATGTTTGTATTTTGTACTTTAAATCCTAACACTGTAGTTTTTCATTCATTCAGCCTATGTTATTGAAAATTGTTTACAATGAAGGTTGTAGTCATATACATATCTATATTTAGTAGCTTGTATGTGACCTAGAGCATTTGTTCATCCCATGTGACAACCCTTCTCAAGTGGAGTGAACATGTTTGGTTGTGCCCTAGTCACATTTGTTGTTCTTTGTGCCAAAAATCCCCATGGAAGTTGAATTATATAATCTCTCTATGTAAGTAAGCTACCCCATAGGACCTTTCACCTTGGTTTAGGTAGAGATAGAAGTAGCAGGGAGCTGGCCATCCCTTTGTCAGTGCCTCTCACTTATTTTCTCTGTCTTGTCCATTCTATACGTTAAACCCTTCCCCACCTATAATGACATACTAGTGGGTTTTAAATCTTTGTTTGCCATTTTATTCAATTATGTAAGGTTGAGTGCAAAAGGTGTACAATTGGGAAATAATACTTTGTTCTCACCATTTCTAGGGACTAAATTGAAGTCATGATCACTTGTGTTGCCATGGACTCTTATAGAGAGATGATTATAAATTTTAGGTTTGAAAATTTTCTCTACCATTATTTGATGCAAGTAATCTTATCTCCATTTAGAGACAAATACTTATTTATATTATCTCATGTGTTTGAGAGTTGAAGCTATTTTAATGTACTTTTCTATCTTGGTCATCAATGTCACATCACTCCACTAGGGACATGTTGGAATTGAAATATTTAACTGAATTAACATATGATGAATTTATTACAGAAAGATGTAAATTTGTTATGTTTTGAGGTGGTTTCCCCTTGTTGAACATGAATATTAAATCTTCATTATCTTTGTTTTCATACATCATCACTAATTTCAGCAAGATATGGTTTTATAATGTATCACTACGAGTTTATAAATGCTTATATTCTAAAAGTTTTCTTCTAGTGACGACTTCAAAGCATTATCTAGTTTCAAAGAAAGATTAGTGCCCATTTCAAATATCTTCATATTTGAGAGCTATTTTGATTTCAAAGATAGAAGGACTGAGGTTATCCTTCAAAGGTGACTCAACCAAGAAACTTGTATCACCCTTAAGTGTTCATCAAGAAAGAAGGAAACAAGTCTGAAGGCCTATTGAAGATCAAAGTATAGTTGCAAAGGATCATTTGGGCTATCAAGATTTTGGTAATTCTAAAATTTTATTGAAATTCCTATTGTTGAGGATTATCATAGTTCTCCTAGTGATTTAGAATCATATATCCCCTTTTATTATCCAATTCCTTCTCAACTAGTTGAATCCCCTCCTAAGTTTGATCTACCATGCCCACTTTGTTCACCCCCTCACATTACTTTGCCATTTTTTCATGAACCTACAATTGAACCAATCATGAGGCATATGGATCAAGATGAGAATGAGCATTTTGAATTCTAAATTCCCAAATTTAGACCCATTAATTTTGATGAAATGGAAGGGTACCCCAATGAAGTAAGGAACCATCTTCCAATTCTATATGGGAATAATATAGTAAGTGGTGATCAAAATTTGAGGGATTTTAAGAATATCATTGAATATTATGAGGTTTATCATGTTGGAAGAAAATGCATGAGAGTGGTTAAATTCCCTTCTTCATGGATGCATTGATTCATGGGAATAAATGAAGAATGTTTTTAGAATTTAGTATGGTCATAAAACTGATTTGAGGTTTCTTTTGGCCAAATTTGAAAACATCAATAAGAACCCAAATTAGTGAATGTAGGACTCTAATACATGATTTAATAAGGTTATGATGCAGTTGCTCAAAAACATAAGGCATAGTGATATAACATGCTTGATAAAATATTGTGATGCCTTTGATAATAAGGCTACATACTACTTGAGGGACAAGGATCCCAAGAATGTATGGTTGGCATTTAATATGGCCATCCAAATTAAGAATAACATAAAGGCTATGGGAAATCCCTTGAACAAGTGGGTTGATGTAAAATTGGTTAATACTAAAAAAGTGCAGTCCACTAAAAATGCCAACCTTGAGAAGATTGTTAAAATTTTGGCCTTCACTATCAAAGAGAAGTTCTACAAGCTATTCAGGGCTAAGAAGGGGCTAATTTATGGTTCTACAAGTTAGGAAATAGATCTAAATCTAAATCAAGCACGAAAGAGGCCTGCACATGATGAAATTCAAGATAAAAATTAGAATATAGGAGTGGGAAAAAAACTGCTCGATTCTTTGAATGCCAAAGTAAATTTTGTGAATTATGATTTTGAAATTGATTGGTGTGATAAGTGATACCTTCCACATCCCCCATGTGATACAGCTGAACTAAGTGATGAAGATGTGGATGATCCTATGTCTACATCTGATGATGGTGAGCATAGGATGTTCAATTATCAAGACTCCCCATCTAAGTTTTTTGCCTACATATAAATGATGAGTGTTACTACCACTAATCAATGTTAGAGTGTGGTGATGAACGTATGTGTCCCAACATATGAATTTACTTGTGATGATAATATGACACAAGCATATGAATTACCCAATCATGATGTAATTAAATATCCAAAATGTGCTCCAAACAAAGTGCTAGAATAGATGTGGAATTGGTAGCCTCATTGGGAATGTAGATGTTGTTGAGATACCATTTATTCTTGATGTTGGGTTTGATAATAAGGTTGTTGTTTGGATAATATCATTCAATGAAGATGGGGTTACCTTATATGACCCTAAGGATGAATGATTTTAGTCTTGTTTCAAGTATTACTTTGAGTACACAAATGGCATTATTGATATCAAGGCACTCTTGCTTGGTACTCAATTTATTGTAGTCAAGAAACAAGCTTATTTACAGCTGCTAAAAAGATACCAAGATCTTTTAGGCTAGTTTTATCCATATTTGAGATCATGTAAAGAGGATTTGTTTCAATGTGTCATCCTATCAAAACCTAGAAGGAATACTTTTAGGCAAGTGTATAGATTGAATTACTTCATTTTAGCCACAAAGCTACTGGGAAAGATCAAAAAATTAAGGGATGATAATATTTTAGAGCTACCAGTTAATGGAAAACATCTGAAACATTTCCTCAACTAAGCCTATGACTATATACATAATTATATAGTGTATAGTCTTGTTTCTTTGTTATTTCTATTACCCCTATAATTTGAGCTTTGTTTGTATAGTTCCTTTTATGGTTTTTGTTGTGTGTTCATTTTTAGATCCTTTTGATCTATTTTGGACAATTTTCAATTATTTTGTTGAGCTTTACGGGTGTCTGTTGCTGAATTTATTAAGTTTTGACTCTGTGGCCTAATGTATTGACACTTGGTCTTATGTTCTGGGATTCTTTGCACACCCACAAGGGGTATACATCCCCAAGGAAGAGCCAATGTTGGTACTATATTATTCACCATGGAAGTTATGCCATTTTTTGTGAAGAGACATGCAACAACATACAATAGCCCTACCATTAGAATTGTTATATGGATGGAGCATATAGAATAAAATTTGAAGTTTTTATTTGTTGGATAAGTGCATAGTACTGCATGTAATGTCCCCTTATTAACTATAGGTTTTAAAATTTTAAACACACTCCCAAGGTTTTAGTGAAAGTATAAGAGGCCAAAATCAATTCCATGTTGGCACATTGGCATCAGTGAAATGAAGACACAAAAATGTTTTGAGTGTTGATGGGCAATATGACTCATAGTCCCCTACCATATGGACAATAGAATAAAAAAATGTTAAGCCATATGATGCATGACATGTTGGTAGGGATTTTTATGTTTATTATAAAGTAAACAAATTTTTTAATTTATTCTAGAAGTCTATCAAGGATTTGAGTGGCCTGAGGCAATTTTAAAAAATTGCAAAAGGTGTTTAGAATTTCCATCAGAAGGTGTGGGCTCAAAAAATAATTTACAAGGGTGGTGGGTAAATTCCACAGAGGTTTGGTAGGAAATGACAACTTGGCATGCACTCCAAAGTGTAAATTGCCTGGAAAGTTCCATAGCTTGTAGAGAGAAAACAATCTAAGGTCGACAAAAATGGGAGCTTGAATTGCAATTTTCACTTAGAAAATTACAAATTATAATTTGCATTCCCACTTCTGAATCCCACAATACCTAGGTATGAAACAAATGAGAAATAATTTGAATAAAATAATAGGTATGAGTGGCCAGCAAGTAGGATGGGGATATGCTCCAACATTTGATTAGATGCTGACACCATTGCATTACAAATGCTCATTTTGATCCCATGATGAAGGTAAACATTTCTTCTATGGATTTTCCCCTAGTAGACACCTAGATCCACCATTGTAATACACTTTGTTTAGGGACTGTGTTTAGTTAAATATCACTTATGATTAATATAAATTCAAACATGGATCAGGCCACTACCATCCATTCAAGCACTAACCTCTGAGACTAGTTGTAAGTGATTTTAATTGGATGGGTTAAAGCTTCACAAACTAGGGTTTATAAATAATGTTGAATGAGACAAAAACCCCTCAATTTGTAATCTATGGCTCACATGGATATCCAAATAAGATGGAAAAATATTTCAATGGGAATATTTGTGAGTAATGAGTTTGGTGGTGGACCATGAACTTACATGGATTTTAATTTTCAAGCCAATGAAATTTTGGAAAAAAATGAAGAGATTTCAAAGTAGAAAAACTTATTGGCCATTTTTTATAGTATAATTTATTTAGATAAACCTAGATATATTTCCCCAATCTATTTTTAAAAAAATAATATTTTTTTTATCTCTTTATGTCCAGAGTTTTTACTAATTTTGATACATTTGGTGGGAGCAATGCTCTCAGCATTGCTACCCCTACTAGTTTTCTAAAGGATTTTTTATAGATTTTGAGGAGGATAGTTTAATTATTATTTTAAGTCATATTTATGATGATCTCAAGTTAGTTGTGTCTAAAATGGCTTCACCACTAAAAATTTGCTAGGTTCCTTTGGAATTTCTTAAAAGTCTGATTGAAAATCTTGTTTCTTTGAAAGATCTTGTGAATGAACCTTATTGGATTCCCATAGGTGGTCATGTGGATGGATAATTTATCTAAATTTGAATGCATGCTAGGTCCCTTGTTCTAGGTTAGTGCTTTACTTGATCATTTCATCTAGACTCTAATGTGCAAAAAGGAAGTTTTTTGACATGAAGTAAAAAGTTGGAAAGAATTGAATTTCTAAAATAAAATTATAAGGTGCTTTACTAGATCAGGAATGGAGTTGATTGAAAAATACAAAAAATTCAAGTTTCCGAAAATGATAAGGTGCTTGGGATATTTTAGTGGAAAATGCAACTTGTCAAATGCAAGTATCCAAAATGCAATTGCAAATCAAGGTCAACTCTCCCAATCCCACCAGTAAAATAAAGTGATATAAATTTCAAATAAAGGAGCTTTAGGGAGAATTAGAGGAAAAACACAATTTTGCAATTTTGCACTTTTGAAAATTACAAATTACACCTAGATCTCTCATTTCCACTAGTCAATAGGATGCCTTCGTGAAAGAGGGAACTTCCACATCCAAATGCAATTTTGTAATTTGTAATTCTATAAATTATAATTTGAAAATTTTCAATTTACAAATTACAAATTGAAAATTTGCAATTTGAAAATTAAAATTCTTTAACTTATAATTTGTAAATTAAAATTTACAAATTTCTAATCTACAAATTGTAAATTGCTAATTGTAATTCTATATTGTAATTTTTCAAATTACAGAACTACTGGTGGGACCTAAATTTCTCCAAAACAAGGAAAATTGAAAATTTGCAAAAAGGGGTAGGATTTCCCAAAAGGTCAAAAAGTGAAAAATAAAGCATTTATGCATTATAAAATGTGGATTTTGCCCTAAAATAAAAAAATAAAAAAAAGGCAATTTTGGAAAAATCAAATGTGAAAATTGTAAAGTGTGAAAAAGTAAATTTACAAAAAGCAAAAGTGAAAAATTAAAGGTGTTGAAAAACAAGTTGGAACCAAAGGTAAAATAAACCTAAATAGTGTATTTCCTCATGATTTTTTTATTCAAGCTCCTATATGAGAGAGATATTGTAGGTTTGCAAAGCCAAGGTGGGACATTAGAGGAAGATTACCCAAATAGCCATGGATCTAGAATATTCCCATGAAATCATTGCAAGAGAAATTTATTCCATGGCATGCATAAAGGAAAGTACAGTTGTCTAGGAGGTTCCAGCTATGCAAGAAAGTGGTTAAGGGCATCTCCAGGTAGTTACATATGAGAACAAAGTTTTTTTGGTTTCCACCATGAATTTTCACCTTTCATCTCATGTGAAAGGTATCTCTATCCAATAAATCAAAGGATGTTCTCTGAATATTCATCATTTCTTATAGAGGCAATTAGAGGAATCATTTTTCTTACAAATACATGAAGATTCCAAGACTGGCAAAGGATTTTTCTAGTTGGAGCATCTTGGTGAAACTTTGGGGTGTTGATTTCAATTTTAAAAATTGAAAAATGTAACGCCCATTCTTGAATTTGAAAAAAGGGCTAAAAATGTATAAAGAGAAGGTTTATCTTCTATTTTGGTTTGTTGTTGGTCTTTGTTTTTCCTAAGTATAGGCACTTCTAAATTTTGTGATCATTGTTGTGTGTGTATTTTACCTCTCTTGATAAGGTGGTTATAGTTATATAGTTCTTAGTAAGCTTTGAGAACATGTATATATGTCTCCCATGTCCAACATGGAGCAAATCCACCAGGCTTGTCGCCATGGAAGAATTTTTAAACATTGATGTATGTAAAATTTATTTCAAAGATAATGGACAATACCTATGGTTCTTAATTTTTTCCCATTAATGAAATGTAATGAGATGTTTTACATGTTGTGATAATTTGATATCTAGTTTTGTGATTATGTATGGTTTTCATCTTGGGCATAGATCTAGGTTATAAACACCTTTTTACATAGAGATTTGGAAATATTTTGTTGAATACCTTATAAGGGCACCCTAGGTTCCTGAATTTAATAGGAAGAAGTATTTGTTATTCTAAGTGCAGTGTATGCTCTAGGGTTTTGGGGATCATTTGAGTGTTTACATTTATTGGTACTAATGGATGTTAATCACTCCTGGTAGTTCCCCTTAGCTTGGATTTGAGTTTTTTATACATCTTTATAATAAATGATGTCATGAATATTGCAATAATCCCTATTGTTTGAAAACCACCAACACACCACCCTCTTTTCATATCTATCAAACTATCTTACCCTATCCTACCCTAGGAATAATATACCCTTTACATATGTTAAGTGTTATTTTCCCTAAAAATGCATAAAATCTTTCTTATATACCATATGTTTACATCTTGTGAATTAAATCCCAACATGATAGTTTTCCATTCTATCCATGTTGTTGAAAATTATTTAGAATAAAGATTATAGTCATAGACATATCTATCTTTAGTAGCTTGTATGTGACATAGATAATTTTTTCATCATGTGTGACAACCCTTCCTAGGTGGAGTGAATAATTTGGTTGTGCCCTAGTAATATTTGTTTTCCTTTATTCTTAAAATTGCCATGGAGGTTGAATTGCATAATCTCTCCATGTGAGAAAGCTACCCCATAGGTCCTCTCACATTGGTTCAGGTAGAGCCGAAAGTAGTAAGGAGATAACCTTACCCTCTATCAGTGCCTCTCAGTCATTTTCTCTATCTAATCCATTTTAGATACAAATTTTTCCCTAGATACAATGACATACTAGTGGGTTTTTCAATTTTGTTTACCATTTTCTTCAAGTGTGAAAGATTGAGTGCAAAAGGTGTACAATTGGGAACCAACATGTTTAGTACATAGTTGATTAGATTTACTTTTTTTGGCTTTATGTAGGTCATCTTCAACTATAGAAAACTAGTTTGATCTGTTCAACTCAATTTGTTTTTTTTTTGCATATAGGTTCTTAGACTCAGTCATCCCAATCAATTCTCTTAATAGATTAAAAATATTCATCTAGACAACATAATATAAACATAAAAATTCAATATCATAAAATTATCAGATTCATTCTCACCAACTTAGTTATTTATTTCCTTCATTTTGGCCCTATTTTAGTAGAAATAGCCCTTATCAGGGTAGAGATGAAGGCTTGTACATATAATTCAATCAATTAATCAATCAACCAACATATTTTATTAATCATGAACATGATAAATATATAATAAATTTTCTATAACTATTCTTATCAATA